>SJYC01132422.1:0-23976 GCA_006408675.1 Madoqua kirkii
ATGAAAAATCTGTAATTTGTTTACTCCAAGGTTACTTATAGTACTACTATGCAATAAACTATACAATAATAGAGATGTTTATAACTAAATATTGTTTACTAAAATAACTACAAATTAACTAAATTTAATATATGATATAGTACAAAACCTTCAAAATGCAAATAAGTATAAACTAAATAATTCCTCTTAATAAACTCAGCCATTCAAAAAACATTTAATCCTGCTGTTTAACACGGGTGTTGGATGTCCATTCAAAATATCCTTTAATTTTTTTCACCTACATGTTTCCAGGCACTAAAGAATCCCTAATCTAACCTACGTCTTCTTATGCAAGCTCTTTATATCTTGCCCTCATGGTATTTTCCAACTGTCTGCCTTACACAAAGAGTCCTTGCTGGCATTGGCTTGTTGCTAGTCAGTATTTAGCTCTCTCTCTGTAGCTAAGAGAGAGCAACCATCTGCTTCCCACAGCTTTTCAATCCTATGATAGCTTTCTGCTTTTTCCTCTTCCAACTCAGAAACAGAAAGTAAGAGATAAGACAAAGCATTTTAGGTCCACAAGAAGCAGTAGAATACCCAGGAGAGTTTCCTCCCAATCAGAAAAATGCTTCCTTAGCAACCAAGTTACTAAGGCCAATTAACCACCCTTCTCTATCAATATTCAGTTTACATCGAAACCCTTTTTGGTTAAGCTTTTCAGTTTTACAATGAGCTTTCTGGCAGAAAAAAAGTACTTCTGTCTTACAGGAGCCAGGACTTCTCTCCTGTATATAAGTGTGATTTGAACTTAAAGTGCGAGGTGATTTCCTAACATGATGTAAGGGACTGTAAACATAGAAATGCACAGAAATTAAGTGCAATCAACCAGCACAGGCCTAAAACGAGAGTGAAACATTTCAGAACAACCAGAGACTGAAAACCCTGGAGAATAAGAAATATGGAAAAGATGCTTTGTAGCTGTCATGGCCTTATACTTGCCTTGTCTGATTTATGTCCTTTCCTCACAACCAACAAAGCCCAGGTTACCACTAAATAATCACAACATCAGCAAAATTCTATAAAAAAGATGATATAAGAGAGAAGTGCAGACAGTATCAAAACCAAGGAGTTTTCTTTCAGACAAGAAAGTAAACATTGAAAATAGTGAGGAAACAGCATTTCAAAGTTATGAACTAACTTAGAAGTAGTTAAAACTATAACACCTTTAAAGTAAAGAAGGTGCTTTTATAAAAACATACACATGGATTGAAGGTGGGAGGAGAAGGGGACAACAGACGATGACATTGTTAGACAGTATCACTGACTCTGGACATGAGTTTCATAGTATCACTGACTCTGGACATGAGTTTCAGCAAGTTCTGGGAGCTGGTGATAGATAAGGAAGCCTGGCATGCTGCAGTCCATGGAAGACATGGACTGGAGCATGAACTGGAGACAACTGAGCGACTGAACTGACACATGTACAGTGAAAATTCTCCCAAGAGTTCAAGCCATGAGACAGAGGCTACAATTTTCTCACAATTAAATTATTATATTGTACTTCAGTTAAGGTAAAGAACATGACAGAAATTTTATACAATAGGTAATTACTTATCTTCTGATGTTCATTTTCCAGGTCTTAATGAAGCAAACTCCTTTGCTGAATAATTCTAAAGTTTCTTTAAATCCTATATATAATGCAAAATGAAACGATTTGTATATATAATTTATAATAGGCACTATAAATAACTCTTTAGCAGTTTGTTAGCAGCTCTCCAATATCAACATGCCATACCACTATTAATTCAGTTCGGTAGTTCAGTTGTGTCTGACTCTTTGCAACCCCATGGACTGCAGCAAGCCAGGCTTCCCTATCCATCACCAGCTCCCGGAGCTTGCTCACACTCAAGTCCATCAAGTCAGTGATGTCGACCCCTTCTCCTCCTGCCTTCACTCTTTCTTAGCATCAGGGTCTTTTCCAACAAGTCAGCTCTTTGCATCAGATGGCCAAAGTATTAGAGTTTCAGTCTCAGCATCAGTCCTTCCAATGAATATTCAGGACTGATTTTCTTTAGGGTTGACTGGCTTGATCTCCTTGCAGTCCAAGGGTCTCTCAGGAGTCTTCTTCAGCAACATAGTTCAAAAGCATCAATTCTCTGGTGCTCAGCTTTCTTTATGGTCCAACTCTCACATCCATACATGACTGAAAAAACCATAGCTTTGACTAGACAGACCTTTGTCAATCAAGTAATGTCTCTGCTTTTTAATATTGTGTCTAAGTTTGTCAATAGTTTTCTTCCAAGGTGCAAGTGTCTTTTAATTTCATGGTGGCAGTCACCATCTTCAGTGATTTTGAAGCCCAAGAAAATAAAGTCTGTCACTGTTTCCATTTTTTCGCCATCTATTTGCCATGAAGTGTGGGACCGGATGCCATGATCTTCGGTTTTTGAATGTTGAGTTTTGAATTCTACTCTATCTCAAAACTATCCTTGCTATTAAATCATAATACAGAATTTCAGAACTTGTTTTGTTTTCTAGTGTTGTCACTTAACAGGACTCTCTTCTATCCTACTTTCTC
Organism: Madoqua kirkii; assembly: GCA_006408675.1. Classification (NCBI taxonomy): domain Eukaryota; kingdom Metazoa; phylum Chordata; class Mammalia; order Artiodactyla; family Bovidae; genus Madoqua; species Madoqua kirkii. Next base: position 2,558 of record SJYC01132422.1, read on the forward strand.
ATAGATTTATTCTCAAACAGTGACACTGCCTTAAGGATGCTCTGATAAAAATTCACATTAGTTAGTCTTTGGTTCCATTATCCTATGTGATCCTCACAACCACCCTGTGAGGCAGGGATTTACCATGCTCTTTCCCAGGTGAGGTGTTTGATGTTGAAAAAGAGTGGGGAAAGGAATGTAAACTTTATGAATTGCCTACCATTTTTTCAGCCATAATCAGATGTCTTCTTCCATGACATCATTTAATAGATAGACCCCCAATTCTCCACTTCCTGACTCCCTCAAATATTTGGAATCCATGTTTACAGATAAGGGATTTGAGGCTCACAGAGGTTTAGTCACATGTTCAAAGTACACAGTTAAAATAAGTAAAAGCAGGCATTTAAAAACAAATTTGCCCAACTCCAAAGCCATTGTTCTTTCAACCATGCCACACCACCTGCTACCCAAAGCCCACGGCAGCAACGTTATGGTACTCTCTGAATCCCTTCCACCGACGTTAGCAGTCATCAAGGATTTAAGTAATATTTTCTAAACATGAGTCATGAGCTCTTAGGAGATTCCAAAATCAGCTGGTGGACTTCAGCCAGATTTTTAAAAAAATAAACTAGAGCAAAATAGATTAATAGAGTAGGTAGATCAAAAAGAAGAAGAATTATTTCTTACGAACCCTGGCTTCAGATATGTATGTGCAGTATGTACTGGGTCCTGATGTAAAATGTATTTCTTATTGTGAGTCTATATCAAAAGTCTGAAAGCCACTGGTCTCAGAGGATGGTCTCACACAGACCTGGAGCATGGGAAGACTTATCAAGGGATGGGAAACTACTGAATGCTCAGCTCTATTCATTTAAAATTAACATCAGGAAACACAGACAGGAAGCCCCTTTTCAGACAAGGAAGAAAAAGGATTACCTAGAATCAGCATAGGAGGAGGATGCTGATTGTATAATTACATACCTCCTTCACAGCAGCTCCAGTCCATCAAGCAGATAGTATAGTTTATTTTTTACAGCACTAATTATGTAATTATCCATAACATTAAATCAGTTCCACCTGATTCAGTCTATCAGAGGTTTCCTGAAACATTCATTTGTTTATTATTTTTAAAAAGAACACTAAACTACCCAATCATCTTGTATGTAAAACCAGTGTGGAGGCTGGCAAACTTTTCTTGAAAAGGATCTGTCAAATATGCCACTTTTGGCACTTTGGGATAAATGGCAATTGAAATTTCATCTTGATATACCTTGGTGCTTCTACAAGCAACAGATTTCAGACCTGGTTATTTCCGTTTATTTTAAGGTAAAGTTATTTTTCACTCTTAGGCACATAAATATAGAGATAAACTTTAACAAATATTCCTGGCCACTTCATTTAATACATACCATTTGATAAACAGACAAAAATTGATAATGAAAAAATATTTATTTTAACATTGCTAACTTTTAATAGTACACTGGAGAGAGGGGAAATTTTGGATAGTTCCATCCAGAAAAATCAAGATATAGGCTCTATTAGTTTCCGACAGTTATATGCCAGATATAGTGGAATCAAAGTGATCTAACCAGGACAATGCTTGGAGTCTAACAGCAAGGTTCACAATCACTATTCAATTTGAAAATATTTTGTCTCTCTGTAAAAATAATTTATCCACATTTTTAATAAAGCCTCTTTAACACTGAGCACTTCAGGTCCTAGCTGAAAAAATATTGGAACCTACATGGGTCCGATTAAATAAGTAGCAATATACACATACAATTGTCCCTAGTTCTGGGCAATAATTCTGTAGTAAAACCACATTCTATATAATAGTCTGTATCTAACAGTAAAAAAAATCCTGCCAAGTAGCTAATTTCATTCAAGCTGAAAAAAAAAAAAAATCAACAGTCTTTCAAACATCCAAAGATTGCCATCTTCCATGGTATTTCACATTTCCATTTCAACATTCAGTTTCTTTAGACTGCTGTTGAGTCCTGCATAGACTATTATGCTGATGGATATTTCTTTCACTCCAGAAAATATTTTTTAAATTAACCTTTTCAGTTCAACTGAGGAGGACTTCCCTGGCAGCCTAGTGGTTAAGACTGTGTGCTTCCACTGCAGAGTGCACAGGTTTGATCCCTCGTCAGGGAACCAAGATCTCACATGCCTTGCAGTGCAGTCAAAAATAATTAAACAAAAACAAACAATTTAACTCAGGAATAAAAGGAATTTTAAATATAATTGATTTTAAAAACTTTGAAAACTCAAATATTTTAGATTCTATTTAATCTTTTGTGAGAGCAAATCTCATTATACTATATTCCAATGGATCCCTCTCCACACATGGAGTTTCCACAGATTACCAAAAAAAAAAAAAAAAATCAAAGGAGGAGGAAGAAACACTAAACAGTGGTTTCACTTTCATTTATTTTAGATTTGATTATAAAATCAAGATACCCTCATAAAGTTTGAAACCTCAAATTAATCTATTAAGTTTCTTTTTTAAACCTATATCATGGAGAGCAAACTCAAACTCATTTTTTTGTACATGGGAGAAATAATTAGAGCAATTAAGATAATACACTAAGTGTTCTTCCTCAGAAATAACTGGTTCCTTTTAGACCTTTACAACTGGACAGAAGCATTTCACATTGAAAATCAGATTTTCATACAGAAAATATCAGCTCAGTATTCTCTCAAGTACACATCTGCTGCTAGAAATGATCATACTTTTGACTTTTAAAAAACACTTCAATATTAGAACTATACATAAAGAAAGCTTTGTGATATAACTCACTGCTGAGTTAAAATACAGTGGGTATAGCAGGTGCCTTAGCCTTAGCAAAGGCTTTTCTACTGGCTTGAAAAATAGAAAGAGAATTAGTTACCTGTCTGGATTGATTCAACTTGATTTCTCTCAAAAAACAGATTCTCTCTTTGCTCTGCCACAGCAAATAGAGCACAGAGAATTTCAAAGGTAGGAGTAAACTTAAGAAGCCTTTTAGGTTATATGTTCTCACTAAACCTAATATTTTCTCCGAATTTTGAAAAGTGATACTACTCAGGTACCAAGAGCCTAGAGAAGAAAGATTTGAGAGAGTATGGGGCATGTTTCTGCTTCCATATAATACTTCTTGATTTCATAGCTGAACACTAAGGTCTTTTAAGACCGCTCCCCCACCCCAAGATTTTATTAGTTTAAATAGTTTTAGTGCTACATCTCTGTATGTGATTTCTGATGAGTTCTAAGAATAAGTAAATACACATTTCTGTCAAAGCATAGTTAAAGAAATGTAGCTTGTATAATAAGTACTATATCTAGTGCAATAGTCCACAGTTTTATTAGAACTGAAAATCCTAATCAGACCTGACTGATTTTCAAATATCCTATACTCTCCTGTCAAACACACCACTCCATGGCATATATTTACACTCTAAATTAAATAAAATTTACTTTGCCTTCGAACATTTTCATAATATACCACAAGAAAAACACAAAATGGTATTGTGGGATTGAGGTTTGCTGTATTAATAGTTATTTACATTAAAAATCCACTTATCTATCAACATTGGATTCATTAAATCAATAAATCAGTACTATTACAGGTACTTTCATTTGTATCTACACATATTAAGTATAATAGACTTTCTGATATGTTAGTTAGCATTGCTTTAATAATTACACTTTCAGATACCAGAGGTAAACATGCTTATTACTCATCATTTACATTTATCAACATGTCTATACTTCAGTCTAAAAATAGCAGTTGCTTTACAGAGAAGTTGTTAACACTGAGAACTGTAGCTTGTCATTTATTCCATTATATGTATAAAAAACCAATAATATTCTGACATATGAGTCTATTTCAGACATACAAAATAGAACTCATCCTAGAAGCCACTTAATAAAATCCTTAGGGCAAATGAGTATATTTGAAGACCTGGTTACATCAGAAGACCATCATTCTCTGAATATGTTCTTTTGGTAATTGAGATCATTTCCTGTTACTGATTCTCAGCTTTATGCTTCAGGGAATTTGTGATAAGCTGGGGTTTAGTTCAGGATTTCCTATAATATTCTACCTGGACTAAGGAAAGTCCCAGTTACTGGACTACAAGGCCCTAGGACAAAAAAAATCCCTTTTTCCAGTAGTATACTATTGCTATTCTTATGACCCTATCATTTTCATAGTTTTTAAAAATGTAATCTAAAGGGGTAACCTCAGGCTTTAAAGTAATAAAGATAGTAAGTGAATAAATAAAATATGCTCAATACCTATCTCTGATACCTCTTCAAAAGGAAGAAATGAAACTTCAGACAGAAGAATCCAAACTCCAAAATATAAAAAATCACTGACCAACCTAAAATAAATATTTATAGGTATCTAAATTGAATTAATTGAAGGGCAAAATCTGGGCCATCTCTATTCTATGAAAATGACTTAGAATTCCATATATGAATATGGTAGAGATAAAAAGAAAATGCAAAGAAATGTTAGACAAAAGCTATTTCTACAGGAAGAAATTTTAGGCACTTCCCTCTTCTAAACATTCATTAATAATTTTTACTACTGGTTATTAAAAATCAATATCCATGTTGAATATTCATCTCACTGTTTCCTTTTATTTAGAGTGGTTTAATGTTAAATATGATTTAAAAAGAAAAAAAACTTATACCTTGTTTCTCTAGAATCGTAGCTCGAATTATAGCACTGTAGCTAGAATTCTCTAGAATTGTAGCCACTGTAGTCTATAGTGGCCAGTGAGTTATTTGCTGTTGTTGCATTGTGCTCAGTCATGTCTGACTCTTTGCAGCCCAGTGGACTGTAGTCTGTCAGGCTCCTCTGTCCATGGAATTTTCTAGGCAAGAATATTGGATCAGGTTCCCATTTCCTACTCCAGGGGATCTTTTGGATCTAGGGATTGAACCTGCATCTCTTGTGTCTTTTGCATTGGCAGGTGGATTCTTTAGCACTGGGAGTTAATTTAGAACCTTACAAAATAATTTTAAAGTTTAGTAGTTATTTTGCAATAATATTCACATGAGGTTTAAAGGTTAACAGTGACTAGTTTTCCTCAAAAAAATTGTCTAACTTGACTATAGAGCCTTTGCTACCACTTTCATTGTCAAACTATTATTTTATTTCTATAAATAAAGCAATGATTCTCTCTCAGTCACTGGTAATGAAAAGATCTTGTTCAAGTCTTGTTCATTACTTCACAAACTCAGAAATGTCACAAGCAAATCACAGTAACTACTCTCAACAATAAATGTCTTATCTAATGAATAATCATATAAGAACTCTTATCCCCAAAACAACACTAAGAAATCCCAATATATTTAGTAGATTTCTGAATATCATTTCATTCTTTTAAGTATCATTTTAAATTACATTTTAAAAATTCAAATAAGATATAGATTATGATTTTAGCAAATTACTTCACTCACATATTCCATTACATTTCTTTGATTTTTAAATTCCTGTTTATTGCATATAAACTCATGGGCATAAAAATCATGAATCCAGCTACCCCTCTATAGTCAAGACTACCAGTTCTGATTGGAACAAAGAAGTGATCCGATTTCCCACTTTATACATGGCCAATTTTTTTTAAACTTTTTTAAAGTAACTATTAGTAGAGGCATTCTTTCAAATATCTTTAAATAGGAAATGTGATGTACAGATATGATGTGCTAAGTCACGTCCATCACGTCCAATGTTTTTGTGACGCTATGGATGGTAGCCCACCAGCCTCCTCTGTCCATGGGATTCTCCAGGCAAGAATACTGGAGTGGGTTGCATGCCCTCCTCCAGGGGATCTTCCTGAACCAGAGATCAAACCCAGGTCTCTTTTGTCTCCTGCATTTGCAGGCGGGTTCTTTACCACTAGCACCACTAGGGAAGCCCAGTTATGGATGGGGTTCTAAATTCTGAAGAGAATTCCAAAGTCTGCTGGCCTCAGTCTTCTATACAGTGTGGGACCCTTTCTATAATATTAGAGGCTAGGTTATAAACTGGTGACCTAAGGACCACTTGCAGGCCATACACATAGTCTATTTAGCCTGCACAGATTTTTTTTTTTTTTTTACTTAAATCAACACATAAATCCAGATCTTGACTTCTTTTGAAAATCCACCTGGAGATGCATTTCTACTGCCCCTTTGGATGAACCATTCCCTCTCCACTTCTCCACAAGTCCCACCAACTCCCATCAGCCCACTTCATTCATCACCATCCTGGTGCTTTAAACATCTGAGCATTTCTGTTAGTGACCACTGTTTGGGAGAAAAGGTTATCCATTCTGTGGCTAACATCTCCAAAAAAAGGGAAGGAAATTCATAGCTTTGCAAGATGACCAGTTTCACTGTGAGCAATCTAAACAGTAGAGAGACTTGTCCTGAATAATTTCCAGTTACTCTGTCTCCTCAGAAACAAAGTGAGTCTACTCTCTCTTCCACGGAAAAGCTTTCTAGATATCTTAAGACAATTAACCTTCTTAGGTCTTTAGTTCTAATTTAACATCCCCAGAACTCCCAATAGTCCTCATAATAATACATTTTCAAGCCTACCCATGGCCCCCAGCGTGCTTCTTTGAATGGATAAACCCCACTTATGATCAATTTTCAACTATTATTTATGAATTCGTTCATCATGTACTCTATCAGTATTGTTCTGCACATACAATAAGGTAATATTTCCTTGTTCTATAGCAATGATTTTCAGACTATCTAGTCTCAACACTCCTTTATACTTTTAAAATTCATTGAAGATTCCAAAGAACTTTTTGTTTAAGAGAGTTATGTGTATGATATTATATTAGAAATTAAAATTGAAATTTAAAAATATTTAGTTCACTTTAAAAATACATGGTAATATAATAGCAAATTTCTATGAATGATAATATAACAGCAAATTTCTATGAAAAAAATAAATGTTTTCCAAAACAACATAAATTAGTAAGAAAAGCAGTTTACAGTTTGAAAATATTTTTAGTGTCTAACTTAATTAAAGATAGCTGGATTTTTATAACTGTTTCTGCATTCACTCTGTTGCAATATCACACATAGGTAGCCTCTGGGAAAGTAGGGGAGAATAAAGTACAAAATGTAAATAATATCTTAACATTATTAAATATATTTGACCTTGTGGACCCCTTGAAAGGATCTCTGGGACCCTTCAGGGGATCTCAGACAATATTTGGGATCCAATCATGCTTTCATTAATATGGCTTAGGTTCCAGTTAGTTTCTCTAGCATCCATGGCATTTTTTTCACTTACCTTGAGCTTGTGGTTAACTAAAATCATTAGCTCTTTCTCAAACAAACGGCTATCATGTCAATGCAGGGCTTATACATATACTTCCTCACAGATGCCATTTTGTTGCTTTTAGGTTACCCTTTGGTAGTAGACACTGTTGCTGCCCTGCCCAGGTCCGCTTAAGGCCAGCATACCCATTCACACCCAGCTGTTGTAACTGCTGGCTGATAACACAGAGCAGCCCTCTTCTCTGAAGAATTTCTCAGTAATATTGAAGCCATCTTGCTTGGAAGCTATGTCTTCCTCTACATCAGGCAATGACAGACTGACAGATCAATAAATGTTACAGAGTACAAAAGGTCAGCCTCAAGGACACAAGGTGAGACTAATTTGGGGTATCTATGCTCCAGAGTTCTAAGGAGATCAGACTAAAGCTCATCTTGAGTGAGACCACAATCTCCCTTAGCTTTTATCGCTTGTTCTTTCCTGCTTCCATCACTCCCTTTCTCCTGAGAACATATTCCTAGTAAGTCACTTCAACAGGAATCTCCATCTCAGGCTCAACCTAAGACATTTTTCATTTCATCAAGATTATTACAATATCAACTCTACCATACATTATATTAACTAACCATCTCAGCTGTACATCTAAAATATGCTAAGAGTTCCATTATAAAGAACTGCAGTGGTTCTTAGAGTGTGGCGGTCCCTGTACCAGCAGCATCAGCATAACCTGGGAACTTGTTAGAACTGAAAATTCTCAGGCTCCAATCCAAACCTACTGAATCACAAAGTCCATCACAGAGATGTGCCATAAGCAACTAATCCACCACTGTTGGATATTTTAGTTGTTTCTACTTTTCCTATTATAAATAATGGTAAAATGAAAAAAGTTTTAAATGTACACATGTAAAACTTTGTATACATTTCTAATTATTTTCTGCAATTTACCTTGATGTAAAAGCACTGCACCAAAAAGGAAGATAGATGAACAGAGGGAGAGATATGTAATACAGCAAGCACAGCAAAATGTTAATGTCGGAATCCAAGCAATGAGTACATGGATGTTCACTGCAAAATTCTTTTGACTTTTTCATAGGTTTGAAATTTGTTGGGAAATGTTGAAAAAAAATTATAGTTTATGAAGCTAAATTCCTAGAATTGGAATAGATAATTCATAGTATGCGCACATCTTTAAACTTTGTGAAGTTAAAACATCAACCAGAAAGTGTCAGTTTCCTCACACTGTCAACACCACTTTTTAGTGCTTTTCAAATGTCTGCCAACTTGTTAGGGAAGAACTAGTAATTTATCTTTTAAATCATCATCTCCATGTGCATTTTTGAAGTTAATATATAATGAACTGAAAAGCTTCCTAACATACTTGGCTTTATATGTGATGTTGGTTATTTGAACCATGAAACAGTAATCAGGATTTGAACACCTACTCAAGATCCTCCGGAGGAGAAAAATGGCAACCCACTCCAGTACCCTTGCCTGAAAAATCTCATAGACAGAAGAGCCTGGCAGACTACAACCCAAAGAGCTGCAAAGAGTCGGACACAACTAAGTAACTAAGCACTCAATATACTAAAAACATTATCCCAAAAAACCTTAAATCTATATATAAATCAGGGGCACTTACTTTATTACCAAACACAATATCCTCAGAATAAATTACAAAGTAAATTATACAGGCAATGGGACTTCCCTGCTGGTCCAGTGGCTAAAACTCCGAGCTCCCAATGCAGGGGGCTTGGGTTCAAACCCTGCTCAGGGAACTAGATCCCACATGTTGCTACTAAGACCCAGTGCAACCAAATATAAAAATTCCTTGGAGTACTTTTTAAAATATAAATTTAATTTTAAAAATAAATAAAATTAAGTTATACAGGCAACAGTTACTTCCAGGCCAGCATCATACACAGACAGAAGGGGTTAGGGCTCAACTATCATCAAAAAAATTCTCCTTTCCCATTTTACCAGGATATTTGGAATTTTAAGCACTATATTTCTTTCTTTATGTTGAAGCAATTAGATCTCCACTGATTCAATTTTAAAATTCAAGCATTTTACTTCAGTATGGGTTCACATAATTACAGTTCATCCATAAGATGAAATGCAATGGAGCCATTAAAAAAGAACTACAGATATCTGCATCTACTGACATGGGAAGATGTCTATGCCATACTTGTTCACTGCAGAACACAAGTATGTTTGTGTGTGCATGACAGAAATATGTGCGAGGATACTTACCAAAATATTCATAGTGGTTTACCTTCACTTCAGGGATGTGTGGGAGTTTTTATATAGTTTTCTATTGTTCATTTTTATAACATATCAAAATTTTTGTTAACAACATAAAGTACAATAAGTCTATTTGCATTTTGATAAAAAGAAAGTTGAAAATATCCCAGAAAACCATTATGCCATTATTAGTACCTTATTAAATTTTAATTTAGCAAGATTTTCAAGTCAAAGTTAAAGTCCCCTATCCAGCATATTTTAAAGGACATAGGAGAAAAATTAAAGGTAGACTAGGTAAAGAGATATCCATCACACATTACTCAGCTGAGGTATAGGCCTGTATTTATCCTGAGGGGATTTTACTGAAAAAAGTCAATAAGCAATGGAAGGCATCTGTAGTTTTTAGATTTAAGAGAAACCAAAAGAGTGAAGCCTTGTGACAATCTGTACAGACCCAGAATGAATCTTAACTTTACCACAGTTCCTGATTTCAATATTAGAGAAGAAAATACCTCTTAGAAATGATGTTCACTTCTCCTCTTACAATAGGTTCAGGATCTGATGGCAGTTAATTTTTAAAATATATTTATCAGATTTAAACTTTTACTCTATACTTTACAAAGACTGAAAAGGAGAACATATGTTAAATCACTCACCTCCACAGGAAGAAATGTCTGTGCATGGGCAGATGTTCCTTGATATGACACTGCAGTTCCATTTTTAACTTGAAAATGTGTTTTGCACATGTAGCCATCAGAACAGTCCTGTGTTCCATCACCAAAGAATACATAAGAAAATGCCAATTATTGTGAGAACTCATCATTCTAAGAACTACAGCGTCTCACAAGTTCCAAACCAAGCAATGAAAAACTAAGTATATTAAATGAGATGATATAATATGGATAAATTCACCCAATTCATCCTGCACACAGTAAGTATTCAATAAATAGAAGTTTTAAGCCCCTACTTTTATCACCTATTAATGATGTTTCCTCTTCTCATAGATTAAATACCTTTTTCCCCCAAGCACTTCAAAACATAGAATTCATAGAGCACATAGGTTGGCAGCTGTTTAAAAGTATACCAACTTATAGAAATGTCTTGTCATGTAATTAATATTGATATTCATTTCATAGCATATAGAGAAATATAAATTTTAGGAGGACGTGCACCTTGAAGCTAGAAATGATCCACTGTTTCAATTTATTGCTCAAGGAAAAAAATCTCCATTAAGAGATATGGAGAGGTAATCTTTCACCTCCTTCCAGAGCACTTCCAGGAACCCACACGTCACCCCCTTACACAACTACCACTTGCATTCTGGTATACAACACACTGTTCACTGAGAAAGCTTAGTTCTATATTGCACTGAAGTGTGTCCATTTAACCTTGATTCACCAGTTCCAGTTATGCCTTCTGGAGTCTAAACTCATTTTCAGAGTCATTCTTCAAAAAGTTAAAGATAATTTCCACTGTTCTCAAATGTTGGAAGGTATGATTTCCAAGCCCTTAACCAGCTGCATTTCTCTCCTGCTTCTTATGTAATGAATGCATACTAAGTCACTTCAGTAGTGTCCAACTATTTGCAACCCTATGGACGGTAGCCAGCCAGGCTCCTCAGACCATGGGATTCTCCAGGCAAGAATACTGGAGTGGGTTGCCATGCCCTCCTCCAGGAGATCTTTTCAACCTTGTGTCTCTTAAGTCTCCTACATTGCCAGCCAGGTTTTTTACCATTAGTGTCACTTGGTAAGCCCCTACTTATATAATCAGTTCAGTTCAGTTCAGTCGCTCAGTCATGTCTGACTCTTTGCAACTCCATGGACTACAGCACACTAGGCTTCACTGTCCATCACAAACTCCTGGAGCTTGCTCAAACTCATGTCCATCGAGTCAGTGATGCCATCCAATCATCTCATCCTCTGTCATCTCCTTCTCCTTCGGCCTTCAATCTTTCCCAGCATCAGGGTCTTTTCAAATGAGTCAGCTCTTCATACCAGGTGGCCAAAATATTGGAGTTTCAGCTTCAGCTTCAGTCCTTCCAATGAATATTCAGGACTGATTTCCTTTAGGATGGACTGGTTTGATCTCCTTGCAGTTCAAGGGACTCTCAAGAGTCTTCAACACCACAGTTCAAAAGCATCAATTTTTTGGCACTCGGCTTTCTTTGTGGTCTAACTCTTACATCCATACATGACTACCAGAAAAACTATAGCATTGACTAGATGGACCTTTGTTGGCAAAGTAAAGTCTCTGCTTTTTAATATGCTGTCAAGGTTGGTCATAGCTTTCCTTCCAAGGAGTAAGCGTCTTTTAATTTCCTGGCTGCAATCACCATCTGCAGCGATTTTGGAGCCCAGAAAAATAAAAGTCTCTGTTTTCACTGTTTCCCCATCTATTTGCCAAGAAGTGATGGGAATGGATGTCATGATCTTAGTTTTTTTAATGTTGAGTTTTAAGCCAGATTTCACTCTCCTTTTTCATTTTTATCAAGAGGCTCTTTAGTTCTTCTTCATTTTCTGCCATGAGGATAGTGTCATCTGCATATGTGAAGTTATTAATACTTCTCCCAGCAATCTTGATTTCAGCTTGTGTTTCATCCAGCCCAGCATTTCTCATGATGTACACCACATATAAGTTAAATAAAGCAGGATGACAATATACAGCCTTGACGTACTCCTTTCCCAATTTGGAACCAGTCTGTTGTTCCATGTCTGGTTCTAACTGTTACTTCTCGACCTGCATACAGATTTCTCAAGAGGCAGGTCAGGTGGTCTGGTATTCCCATCTCTTGAAGAATTTTCCACAGTTTGTTTTGATCCACACAATCAAAGGCTTTAGCATAGTTAATAAAGAAGCAGACGTTTTTCTGAGACTCTCTTGCTTTTTTGATGACCCAGTGGATGCTGGCGATTTGATCTCTGGTTCCTCTGCCTTTTGTAAATCCAACTTGAACACCCGGAAGTTCACGGTTCACATACTGTTGAAGCCAGGTTTGGAGAATTTTGAACATTACTTTGCTAGCATGTGAAATGAGTGCACTTGTTTGTGTAGTAATTTGAACATTCTTTGGCATTGCCTTTCTTTGGGATTGGAATGAAAACTAACCTTTTCCAATAACACTTACTATTATGATCACTAATAGTTGATGTTCATCTAATTGTGATCAGTTTCATTTTTTTAAGGCAAAATTAGTTTGAACTTAGTTCAGTCACACATAAAAATTTATTAACTCTCATGCACATACTCAGGTATTAATGAACATTATTAATTTTCCACCAAAGTGTCACACTAACATTCGCATTTCAACAAAATTAAAATAAGAAAAACATGGTTACTTAATCTGACATAGTAAAAAAATATATGTACAGAATAGCATTCAAACTAAAAAATTCATAATTCTCTTAAATATTTTTACTAAGATTCACAAATCCAGTTTTTAACTATAAAATAAGGAGATTTTATAGTGTTTGTGAGCCATTTGAATATGCTTTCAAATTTGTGTCATGACAACTATATAAGAGCGTTTGATATTAGGTAATGTCTTGGGTTGAATACTGTGTGTATGTGATCTTTGCACAGGGTCCATGCTAATCTTCTCTGGGGTTGAATACTATCCTTCCAAAATTCATATCTACCAGAAACCTTGTTTGTGACCTTATTTTGAGATAAGGTCTATGTAGCTGTAATCAAGATGAGATCACACTAGAATAAGTGAAAGTGAAGTGAAGTCTGCTCAGTTGTGTCCGACTCTTTGCGACCCCACAAACTGTAGCCTACCAGACTCCTCTGTCCATGGGATTTTCCAGGCAAGAGTACTGGAGTGGGTTGCCATTTCCTTCTCCAGAGGATCTTCCCGACCCAGGGATTGAACCTGGGTCTCCCACATTGTAGGCAGACGCTTTACCGTCTGAGCCACCAGGGAAGCCTGTGAAGTGAAGTGAAGTTGCTCAGTCATGTCCAACTCTTTGCGACCCCGTGGACTGTAGCCCACCATGCTCCTCTGTCCATGGGATTTTCCAGGTAAGAGTACTGGAGTGGGTTGCCATTTCCTTCTCCAGAGGACCTTCCCGAGCCAGGGATCGAACTCAGGTTTCCCTCATTGTAAGCAAGACACTTTACGGTCTGAGCCACCAGGGAAGTCCTACTAGATCCTAAATCCAATATAACTTGTGTCCTTATGAGAAGAGGGAAATTTGGCTATGGAAACAGACACATGGGAGAAGGTCATGGAGAGAAAGAGGCAAAGACTGGAGTGATGCATCTATCAGCCAAAGAATTTCAAGATTTCCATCGACTAACCAGAAGCTAGAAAAGGCAAGGAAAGGTTCTTCTCTAGAGCCCTTGGAGGGACTATGGCCGGGCTAACACCTTGATTTTCAACTTCTGATTTCAGAACTTTGACAGAAAAAATTTCTGTGTTTTAAGCCATAAAGTTTGTGGTACTTTGTTATGGAAGCTCTAGGAAACTAATACAGAAATTATATTTTCTTCAATCTGATGGCATCTTTATAATTGTTGTTGTTGTTTAGTTGCTAAGTCCTGCCCGACTCTTTGCAACCCCATGGACTGCAAAATGCCAGGCTTCCCTGTCTTTCACTACCTCCCAAGATTTGCTCAAACTCAAGTCCATTGAGTCAGTGATGCTATCCAATCATCTTATCCTCTGTCGCCCTCTTTTCCTCCTGCCCTTAATCTTTCCCAGTATCAGAATCTTTTCTAATGAATCAGTTCTTATCAGGTGGACGAAGGATTGGAGCTTCAGCTTAAACATTCAGAGTTGATTTCCTTCAGGATTGACTGGTTTGATCTCCTTCCAGCCCAAGGGATACTCAAGAATCTTCTCCAGCACCACAACTCAAAAGCATCTGTTCTTTGGTGTTCAGCCTTCTTTATGATCCAACTCTCACATCCATACATGACTACTGGAAAAACCATAGCTTGCATCATACAAATCTTTGTCAGCAAAGTGATGTCTCTGCTTTTTAATATGCTGTCTTGGTTTGCCATAGCTTTCCTTCCAAGAAACAAGCGTCTTTTAATTTCACAGCTTCAGTCACTGTCCAAAATGATTCTGGAGCCCAAGAAAAGAAAATCTGTCACTGTGCCCACTTGTTTGCAATGAAGTGATGGGATCAGATGCCATGATCTTAGTGTTTTGAATGCTGAGTTTTAAGCCAGCTTTTCACTCTCCTCTTTTACCCTCATCAAGAAGCTCTTTAGTTCCTCTTCACTTTCTGCCATTAAAGTGGTGTAATCTGCATATCTGACGTTGCTTATACTTCTGTGGCAATCTTGACTCCAGCTTATGATTCATCCAGCCTGACATTTCACATGATGTAATCTACATAGAAATTAATAAGCAGGATTACAATATACAGCCTTGATATACTCCTTTTCCAACTTTAAACTAGTCCTTTGTTCCGTGGCCAGTTCTAACTGTAGTTTCTTGACCTGCATGCAGGTTTCTCAGGAGGCAGATAAGGTAGTCTGCCATTCCCATCGCTTTAAAATTTTTCCAGCTTGTCGTGATCCAGAGTCAAAGGCTTTAGTGTTGTCAATGTAGTAGAAGTTGATGTTTTTCTAGAATTCCTTTGCTTTCTCTATGATCCAACAAATGTTGACAGTTTGATCTCTGGTTCCTCTGCCTCTTCAAAATGCAACTTGTACATCTAGAATTTCTGAGTTCACATACTGTTGAAGCCTAGCGTGAAGCAGTTTGAGCACTGAACTGAAGTGAAAGTCACTCAGTCATGCCTGACTCTTTGGGACCCCACAGGATGTAGCTCATGAGGCTCCTCTGTCCATGAAATTCTCCAGGCAAGAATATTGGAGTGAGTTACCATTTCCTTCTCCAAGGGGTTACCAAGTGGGTTCTCCAAGTGGGTTACCATTTCCTTCTCCCTCAACCCAGGGATCAAACCAGTTCTCCTGTATTACAGGCAGATTCTTTACCATCTACTCATAAGATAATTTGAGCATTACCTTGCTAGTATGTGAAATGAACACAATTGTACACTCGTTTGAACATTCTTTGGCACTGGCCTTCTTTGGGACTTGAATGAAAATTGACCTTTTCCAATCTTGTGGCCACTGCTGAGTTTTCCAAATTTGCTGACATACTGAGTGCAGCACTTTAACAGCACCATCTTTTAGAATTTGAAACCGCTCAGCCAGAATTTGATCACCTCCACTAGATTTGTTTCTAGCAATGCTTACTAAGGTTCACTTGACTTCACACACAAAGATGTCTAGCTCTAGGTGAGTGATCACATCATCATGGTTATCCAGGTCATTAAGACCTTTTTGTAGAGTTCTTCTGTCTATTCTTGCTACCTCTTCTTAATCTTTTCTGCTTTTGTTGGGCCTTGTTGTTTCTGGCCTTGACATGTCCATCCTTGTATACAATATTCCCTTTGCATCTCCAATTTTCTTGAAGAGATCTCTGTCTTTCCCATCCTATTGTTTTCCTCTATTTCATTTCATTGTTCTACTTAAAAAGGCATTCTTATCACTCCTTTCTATTCTCTGGAACTCTGCATTCAGCTGGTATATCTTTCCCCTTTCTTCCTTGCTTTTTGCTTCTCTTCTTTTCTCTTTTTTTCTTTTAAAGCCTCCTCAGACAACCACTTTGCTTTCTCGCATTTCTTTTTGGGGGGATGGTTTTGGTCACTACCTCCTATACAGTGTTACAAACCTCCATCCATAGTTTTTCAGACACTCTGTCTACCAGATCTAATCCCTTGAATCTGTTCTTCACCTCCACTGTATAATCATAAGGGATTTAACTTAGGTCATACCTGAATGGTCTAGTAGAGGTTCCTACTTTCTTCAATTTAAGCCTGAAGTTTGCGGTAAGGATCTCTGTGATCTGAGCCACAGTAAGCTCTAGGTCTTTTGGCTGGGAGGTTGGGGGGCGTTGAGTAACTGAATAGAGCTTCTCCATCTTCAGCTGCAAAGAATACAATCAATCTGACTTCAGTATTGACCATCTGGTCATGTCCATGTGTAGAGTAGTCACTTGTGTTGTTGGAAGAGGGTATTTGCTATGACCAGTGTGTTCTCTTGACAAAACTCTGTTACCCTTTGCCCTGCTTCAGTTTGTACTCCAAGACCAAACTTGCCTGTTACTCCAGGTATCTCTTGACTTCCTACTTTTGCATTTCAGTCCCCTATGATAAAGGGGACTCTTTTTTTTTTTTTGGTATTAGCTCTAGAAGGTCTTGTAAGTCTTCATAGAATCACTCAGCTTCAGCTTCCTTAGCATTAGTGGTGTGGGCATAGATTGGATTACTCCGATGCTGAATGGCTTGCTTTGCAAATGAACCAAAACCATTCTTTTGTTTTTGAGGTTGCACCCGAGTATTGCAATTTGGACTCTTTTGTTGGCTATCAGTCCAGTTCAGTTCAGTCGCTCAGTCATGTCCGACTCTTTGTGATCCAATGAATTGCAGCACGCCAGGCCTCCCGTCCATCACCAACTCTCGGAGTTTACTTAAACTCATGTCCATCGAGTCGGTGATGTCATCCAGCCATCTCATCCTCTGTCATCCCCTTCTTCTCCTGCCCCCAATCCCTCCCAGCATCAGAGGCTTTTCCAATGAGTCAATTCTTCCCATGAGGTGGCCAAAGTAATGGAGTTTCAGCTTCAACACCAATCCTTCCAAAGAACATCCAGGACTGATCTCCTTCAGAATGGACTAGTTGGATGTCCTTGCAGTCCAAGGGACTCTCAAGAGTCTTCTCCAACACCACAGTTCAAAAGCATCAATTCTTCAGCACTCAGCCTTCTTCACAGTACAACTCTCACATCCATGCATGACCACAGGAAAAACCATAGCCTTGACTACATGGACCTTTATTGGCTATCAGGGCTACTCAATTTCTTCTAAGGGATTCTTCCCCACAGTAGCAGATATAATGGTCACCTGAATTAAATTTACCTATTCCCATCCATTTTAGTTCACTGATTCCTAAAATGTCGTTGTTCACTCTTGCCATCTCCTGCTTGACCACATTCAGTTTACCTTGATTCAGGGACCTAACATTCCAGGTTTCTATGCAATATTGTTCTTTACATCTTAGGACTTTGCTTTCATTACCAGACACATCCACAACTGAATGTTGTTTCCACTTTGGCCCAGCCTCTTCCTTCTTTCTGGAGCTATTTCTCTGCTCTTCCTCAGTAGCATAATGGACACCTTCTGACCAGGGTGGCTCATCTTCCAGTGTCATATCTTTTTGCCTTTTCATACTATTCATGGGGTTCTCAAGGCAAGTATACTGGAATAGTTTGTCTTTCCTTCCTCCAGTGGACCATGTTTTGTCAGAACTCTCCACTATGACCCGTCCATCTTGGGTGGCCCTGTACAGCATGGCTCATAGCTTTATTTAGTTACACAAGCCTCTTTGCCACAACAAGGCTGTGATCCATACCTCTCAGTCAGTTGGACTGTCATCCCTCTGGATTCACACAGGGAACCTGCTGTTTGATCAATGATCAATACTAGTTCTGGTTGACTGCGGTCAACTCATTCAGACTGGCTGATGCCACTATCATAGATGGTTAAACGTCCTGAATATCCTTTCTACCTATAAAATAAGCTATTAAGTATCAAATACTATTATCTTTTATTATTTCACTAAGGTTCTAAATTTTGTAGCTGGAATTATTGTTGTATTTCCAGTGAAAGCTAGTCTCTTTTCTCCTATATTTGACCCAGAAAGGTAAAACTCTGGCAGTATTGGCAGCCATTATGTAATTAAATGGAGCCTGAGGGTAAAGCCAACATAGAGGGAAACAAGACCATAACATGCATAAGATTCTGATTACACTATTTATACCAACCATACCTGAAGCTAGCTCTGCCCTCAAATTTTCAATTACATGGCCCCTAAAAGTCCCTTCTTGGCTTTATCCAGTATGAATTGGGTTTTCTGTCATTTGCAACCAAAACAGTCTTTTTATAAGATGACATATATTGTGTTTATTAGTTGAAAATAAGAAGATTTTCTACTGTATTTGTATTATCATTCATTATGATAGATAATCAATAGTTGATTATATATAAGATTTACCAAATACAATAAAACCATAATAGTATGTGTTTCTGAGAAAAAGTGCTCACAGTCTGCAATTTTAAAATAATCTAGCAATAGAAGGAAAAAGTCTTAGGATGTTCAAAGAAAAGTTAGAGCTAAATTGTGTGCAGTGCATATAATCCATCAAATGAGGGTAACTGTTCTATTTTGTATTTTTAATACCTGAGTGTTGGTCACACAACCTCTTCCTAAGGGAAGCTATAACTTAGAAGAACTCTAATTACAATGCAAAATACACCTCCTTTGACATCAATGAGGTGAGTCAGAAATTCTTATGCATCTATGTTATAAAATCTAAATAAATTACCTGGTATCTATTCAAATGAGTTAGGATAGAGATGTGTCATTTTCAATGTTACTTATAATTTAAACAATTTAAATTTCCATTTTAGGTAATTTCTGATACTATTTATTAATGTCTACAGGGAAGTGCAAAAAGGTTTTTATTTTTTACCTCAGCCTATATTTGGTCATGGTGATTTTCTTTTCACTATCAATCTGTTAATAGCCAAGATTAGCATTGAAAAATTAAATATAGAAGAAGGAGAGTTTTACAGTATTTCAAACATTTACTTTCACAGAAGTAGGCCTTTCTCCCACATCATTTTAACTTAAGGTATAAAAATATGTTTTGTTCCTCACTATTGAAGGATGCTTTTTTAGAAACAACAAACGTAAAAGTATGAGAACTGCCCTCTAAATTAGCACTACAGTCCATCAAGCCAGGCAAACAGAACTGAACTCAGACCTCCCTCTGAAGATTCCAATGGACATTCCTCTCTAGCTTACCTGTAGTCTTACTGTACTTACTATAGCTTACAAGACCTCTTTAACTTTTTAACATTGATTAGTCTCACTTTCTCCAACGATCCTAAGCTCAGGCCTAGGTAAGCCCTATCACTAGAGGAAGGGAGGTCCTTCCTGTAGAATCTGGACTGTCTTTCCACATAAAAACCTTATCCCCACAGAGTATGAAAACACCCTGGACCTTCATGGGAGGAGATGGAACAAAAGGAACTTTATACCTCACCAAGTTCTACCTTCCTGCTTTAGCAATTAGAAGGTGAAGGACTGAAGTACTTTGAAGAGACTTGTCCTACAGCCAATTAGAGGCAGAGCTGGAAGTGGAAAGCAGGTCTTATGGCTTCAGTTTTTTCTACTATACTAAGCAAGTTATGCCAGAGAGCGGGATGAGAGCAGAAAGCTCCTCATTGACGCTCATGGGCAAGGGGGAAGCCAGGTTCTGCACATGAACAGCTCATGCCACTCAAGTGCAGTCTGGGACCACAGCCACAGCATCACCTGGAAGCTTGTTAGACATGCAGAATCCCAAGCCCACGACAGACCTCCTGCATCGAAATCTGTATTTAACAGGATCCCAGGTGATCTGGATGTACAGTCAGAAGCACTGAGGCAGGAAGACCACAATCCCTGCCTCAAAGAGATAGCAAACTATATTAAACAGTGGTTCTCAATGCTTGCTGCACATATGATTCACCTGAGGAGTTTTGAAAATGCTGTTACTAGGGTGCCCCCTCATACTAGTGAAGTCAGAATCTTCCCAGTGAAAAGCCAGGGCAGAGAACCACTGCACTAACGTCACTGGAGTCCCTTTCTAAACTCCAAGAACAGAACCAACCGTGGTCTCTGCAGCTGCCTCAAGAGAAAAGGCCACAGACAGCTCCCCAATTTCAGGAATTCCAGGACTCACTCAGAGCCCTCCATATGGCTAAACTTGCTGCTCTGGATGCTCATCTTGTCATTTCAACTCTGCTGAGACTGCTTTTTAAGTGGTCATCACTACCGTCTCAAACACCCCTCGCCAGCAAACTTGCCCAGCCTTGACCTGTAGCAAGGTCACCTGTAACAGCCGGTAATCTTATAACTTTAAAACCATCCTATATCCAGCTATACTTCTGCTATCAGGACTCCTTGCTGCCTACCGCCACATAGCAGGTTGCTCCACACTGTCACTACAGAATAGAAACTACCAGAAATGCAGGTACTTTATGCAACCCACACATCGCTAATAAAAAGACAACACTCGCTCACAGTCAAAATTCCTCATGTTATTTACATGAAATATCAAAATAAGGAATAAAGATTTAAATGAGAAAAACAATACCACAAATGTGCTCAATGTAAACACTGAGAGACTATGAAAGCTCTTATTCATTCATTTATTTATTCTTATTATTTTATTTTCTTATTTTTGGCTGCACAGCTGGCAGGACTCTATTTCCCTGACCAGGGATCCAATCTGTGCCCCCTGAAGTGGAAACACGGAGTCTTAACTACAGGACCACCAAGGAATTCCCTAAAAAATCTTAAAAGATATTTACAAAGTAAATAAAAACTTTGACATCACATAAAATATGCACTCAATATGCCAGCAAATTTGGAAAACTTAGCAGTGTCCACAGGACCGGAAAAGGTCAGTTTTCATTCCAATCCCCAAAAAAGGCAATGCCAAAGAATGCTCAAACTACCACACAATTGCACTCATCTCACATGCTAGTAAAGTAATGTTCAAAATTCTCCAAGCCAGGCTTCAGCAATATGTGAATCATGAACTTTCAGATATTCAAGCTGATTTTAGAAAAGTCAGAGGAACCAGAAATAAAATTGCCAACATACACTGGATCATCAAAAAGCTAGAGACTTCCAGAAAAACATCTATTTCTGTTTTCTTGACTATGCCAAAGCCTTTGACTGTGTGGATCACAATAAACTGTGGAAAATCCTTATAGAGATGAGAATACCAGACCACCTGACCTGCCTCTTGAGAAACCTGCACGCAGGTCAGGAAGCAACAGTTAGAACTGG
>SJYC01132425.1:0-15989 GCA_006408675.1 Madoqua kirkii
GGATAGGATTTATTCTGTGGTTTATTATTATGTATTAATAATAAATAATTAGATATCATTGAATAAATAATAATGAATATATTAATATTTATTCTAGGATTTATACTCATCTCAGGAAGAATTAGTCCACTTGTTTATTGAGGCATATTCCTGTCATGGAACTGGGATGAGATTTAAAATGTGCTACATAAAAGTCACAAAAGTTCCTGGGACATGTATGTGTATGTGCTTGCAGTTGATTAGAAATTGATGACATTGTAAAATGATATGAAAACATACAACCAGACTTGTAGGTAGAATCACAATACTTATTTTGTGGGCTTAACTGACACTGAGATGAAGGTGTCATTCAAGTTTGGTTCTGTGCTCTAAAATTAGCAATGTTCCACCTCGGCATTTTCATCCCCAAAGATGTTAATTGTTCTTCCAGCACTTTGTTTAATTTCTGTGGGGTTTGCTGTTCTGTATGTCATCTGTCTTCTTGAGGTTCTGTCAGTGATCTATGAGGCGACTGATTGTTCTTGTCAACCTACCTTAAAGATCCAATGAAAACAAACACCCCAGAAACTGCTCTCTAGCACCCTGGCTCCTGATGTGTTCATTTTCACGCCCCTCTTTGGCTACACTCTATTACTTCTATCTTATGTGCTATTTTATAATGTGACCTTAGTCATATAAAAAAAAAACAACCCTTCTTGAATTTTAAGTAGTAGTTGAGAGAAAGCAATGTTGTGAAAAAGAGGAAAAAACAGAAAATAGATTTTCATTTTAAGGCATTGCTTGTTATATGCAAGAGTGTTCATCAGAGCTGGAATAAGGCTTTCAAATCTCAACAACATAATACATTAACCTTGAATCTCTGATGAGGGAAATGAGTTTTTATTTATTTTTATTTTATAGAAAACACAACTTCTTTGATAACCTTTTTTTCCTTCTGTATATAAAGTATGATTCATATATTTTATTTAATTTCTAGTTGACTTAGCTTATATAGTGTTATGGCATTTTACATGAAATGAGTACATGATATTAAGAATATTGTCACCTGTAAATATGGGAGCATCTGAGAACAGATGCTCAAAATGTTCCAGTTAACTTACTGAATTTTTTGGAGGACTTACTACTGACAGAAGTGTGTTTAAAATTAAAAATTTTCTTTTAATTATGCCAATTTCTGTATTAAATGTATACCCATCTAACATCTGCTTCAAAAAATTTATAGCTAAACTGTTTACAGAGTAATTTATTAAAAGAATAATTTGTATTTTTGCCTTTGTATTTTCATTTCTGGCATTCTACAGTTAGGGTTGTTTTAGACTTTATTGTTACAGGAATTTTTGTTGGCAGCACAGAATGCAGGTGCAGTACAAAGTCAAGATTTGACCTCTACTTTGTAAAAGCCAAATCCCATTGAGAAAAATTAAGCAAGCTGGGTCTAAGAATGAAGGCAGAAGAAGAAAATAGTTGAAGTCAAGGAGATGGAAGGAAAGGGGTTCTATTTGGAGAGACCAGGAAGAGGAAAGTCTTTAGTATCTGGTCCTCCTTCCTCGTAGACATGGAAGAAATCAGGACTTTAGATTTAAGTGGAGGTAAGGAGCACTCAGAACACATTAGGGGTATCCAACTCATGCAAAGGAACACCCAGCTGCATCCAAGAATCCCATGTCCCTAGATGGCATGAAGGTCAACCTGAAGGGGCCTCACTAACAACCCAAGAGCAGAGGACCTCCTCCACTGAGCTAGAAATGTGCCAGGACATTTACATTCCCAGTCGGGTGTGGAAGGCAGAGCATGGCTCTCTGTCACAAAATATTGCAGGCCAAGTAGCTTATTTTGTTGCTGTTTAGTCGCTGTCATGTCCGTCTTTCCTGAGACCCCCATGGGCTGTAGCTCATCAGTCTCCTCTGTCCATGGCATTTCCCAGCAAGAATACTGGAGTGGATTGTCATTTCTTTCTCCAGGGGATCTTCCCGACCCATGGATGGAACCCGCATCTGCTGCTTGGCAGGTGAATTCTTTACAGCTGAGCTACCTGGGGCAACATTTATTTCTCACAATTCTGGAGGCTGGAAAGTGTCCAGACCAAATCACCAGCAAATTTGGCATCTGGGGACAGGATGGTTTGTTTGCCAATGTCCTTCCTGTAATCACTTAAGGTGGAAGGGCTGGGGGAGCTCTGTGGAACCTCTTTTTCTGCAGGAAATAATTCCATTTCCTAAGGTCCCATCTCCTGACATTATTGCCTTGGCAGTTAGAATTTTAACCTGGGAAATGGTGCAGGAGGGGCACAAGTATTCAGACCAGAACCATGGCCTTGTCTGAATCAGGTGAATTTGGAAACACTAATGAAATGCAGTAATTCTCATATCTAAATATAGCTAGAGATAGAGATATTGGTAGAAAGTGGTTTATATTCAGATATATTTCTATACCACTTTCATTTCAATAGCAAGCAATGTCTGATGTAAATGTAAATGTATGACCAAAAAAGCTTTAGATATCCTGAAAACACAAAGCAATAAAATACCACTATTCTTGTTACTTTTGTAATTGTGATTGAATGTTTGAATGTTTTTTAAAATAGATATTCATCATGGAAATGTATGAGGCTACTATTCAATTTTCCAAAGAGAAACTATTGCTATTGAGGTAAGACTCAAAAGCAAGTTGAGGTCATCACTAGTCTACCTTCCTCCTTTCAGCCCCCATATCTCCCCTGATACCAACAGCATTAGCTACAGCTGATACCTTTCTATTATTACTTTCCCTAGAGAACATTTCCTTACCTGATCTTAGACACAGGGTATAGAAGTAGTTTATTGTATATTATCAATGCACTGAAGTTTCTTTTGGCTTGTGTCTATTTGCCAAATTGCAAGGGTGGTACACATATACAAATACTTGGACAGGTAAATTAAGTTCTGTAGTTTTCCTGTTTTTTTTTTTCCTATTATTTCTTTTCCATTAACTCTGCTAGAAAGTTAAGATCAAATTTCTTTGTTAGAGGTGACCTTCTGCATTTCTGTACTTCCATCCTTCTAGGATTATTTTATCCTACAGCTGTATCAAAAACACTCAATCTCTCTACTCTATTCAATATTCAAAAATTTAGCCTAGAATCATATGGCATTATATCAGGTGCAAGTTTAAGGCAAACAGGACATGACTGTGGGTTGACTTTGAAAAATGACTTTGTATTGGAAACCTGGTATCTGACATCACACAGAAGTGGTCAACTGGAACACAAATCTGAAGCCCATCAAAAGTGTCAATTTAATGTTATAAATTGAGCCCAAGATTAGGGATTAGACAAGAAAATTCTTATGGAAGGAAAATGTTAAGTGGTGGTTAATAATAGGATGTAGCTTGTATATATTTAGAAATGACTCAAAAGTATAATGAGTCATACTACTGCCATTTAAGATGTGTATAAGAGACAGCTGGGAATGTAAATGTCCTATGACTGTGGGTTGACTTTGAAAAATGACTTTGTATTGGAAACCTGGTATCTGACATCACACAGAAGTGGTCAACTGGAACACAAATCTGAAGCCCATCAAAAGTGTCAATTTAATGTTATAAATTGAGCCCAAGATTAGGGATTAGACAAGAAAATTCTTATGGAAGGAAAATGTTAAGTGGTGGTTAATAATAGGATGTAGCTTGTATATATTTAGAAATGACTCAAAAGTATAATGAGTCATACTACTGCCATTTAAAAAAATTTTGTATGTCTTTTGTGTGATTGTTCCCACCACTAAATCATTGTTAAGAAACTGCTGGTATGAGACCCATTATAATAATGGGAATAATTTAAAATATTGTAAATGTTAGTTGCTGTAAAATGTTCCATAATGCTCTGATTTAATTTGTATTTTGGTGCTGTTATGCTTTGGGGGCCTAGTACCTAGGAATGTTCAATTCTATACTGTAATCTCTTTCTCGAAGTTTCCAATATATGATCTATAGATAAACACAGCAAAATAAAACATAAATAATTGTTGCAGTTGACAAAAGTGCCATTTATTTCAATTTATAGAAAGCTTTTTACTAAGTCTGGTAAAGCCTTCATTTAGTGCTGCCTAGTTAAGATCTTTCAGAGTTAAAGAGAGGAGGGAAGGAAAGAGAAGTGAGGATGAGATAAAGGGATGGGCATCCTGTCATAAACTTTTCTGCATGGATCAAAAGGAAGAATACAACCTGTCATGCTGCATTAAGAGCCTGGACCTGCCTAGCACAGTAAAGAGCAACATCATCCATGGAGGCTGTGTGTTAAACAATATCCTGAACTCAGACCCCTTAGATAAGTAACTGGGAAGAAAGCATTAGCTTCTCTTTACCTTATATTTAAGAATTTGGTAAAAAGAAAAACAAAATTCTCCCTTTAAATTGACAAAAATTTAACTATAAATAAAGTATTTTGTTAATTAATGGCAACACCTATGGGATTGCAAATCTCTCTCTATATTAATAGATTAGGAACATCCAATATATACCAATGTACTAAGTAGAAGCCTCATTGTATGCAATCGACCTTGTTTGTTCAAATTCTGCAGAGAGGGATGAGGGCAGAAACCTCTGAGACCCCAGGAAAGGAGACACACCAGACAGAAAAAGACAACTTCCCAAGCCCTGTTTATACTGTGCAGTGGCCAAAGAAACACCGTACTTGAACCTCTGTGATAAACATACCTTGCCTCTGAGTCCACTGACTCTTGTAAAAAAAATTGATAAATGAAAACCTCAATTATTAATACAATTGGGAGACCAGAAGAGGGAGTTCTCCTATCCTGTGACTATAGCAGATTTGGACAGGAAGAAAAGACTCCTCTTGTCCTGAAGTGAAGTGAAAGTCGATCAGTCCTGTCCGACTCTTCACAGCCCATGGAATTCTCCAGGCCAGAATACTGGAGTGGGAAGCCTTTACTTTCTCCAGGGGATCTTCTCAACCCAGGGATGGAACCCAGGTCTCCTGCACTGCAGGCAATTCTTTACCAGCTGAGCCACCAGGGAAGCGCTGGCAAGAACCCAAACAACGCAGAGCCAGAGACCACACTACAGCCTGCCAACTTTCTTGTCCTCCACAGAAAGGTGTTCTCCTTCCCCTCAATACCCATTCTGAGCCTACGTTTTCTCAAGTGCTAAAATGAAATATATTAATGTTTATGTAAGAGTAAGAGTCTTTTTAAAAAGAATGTTTTGAAGTGTTCTTAAAATTGCACTTTTAAAAAGATTATTTATTTTAATTGGAGTGTAATTGCTTTACAGTGTGCACCCATGGCTGATTCATGTTGATGTAAGCCAAAAACCACCACAATGTTGTAAAATTATACTTTTTAAAGTACTTTAAAATGGTAAAAATAATGTAAATACAAACAATTGTTATTATCATTCATCTTAATGATAGCTATTAGGGTCCAATCTGGCTTGTATCAGATAGAGATTGAATCCATCTATAGCTGGGTGAAATGACATATTAACATAGGTTTATATAAAGAGTCGGACATGACTGAGTGACTTCACTTCACTTATATATAGAAATATAGAAAAACACACGTATTGATACCTTGAATGAATGAATGAGTGAAAGTCACTCAGTTATGTCTGACTCTTTGCAACCCAATGGAGTACACTGTCCATGGAATTCTCCAGGTCAGAATACTGGAGTGGGTAGTCTTTCCCTTCTCCAGGGGATCTTCCCAACCCAGGGATCAAACCCAGATCTCCTGCATTGCAGGCAGATTCTTTACCAGCTGAGCCACAAGTGGGGCCCTCGAATGATACTTTAGACAAGTCCAGACACAATCTGTATTTTCATAGAGATTGAATCCATCTATAGCTGGGTGAAATGACATATTAACATAGGTTTATATAAAGAGTCGGACATGACTGAGTGACTTCACTTCACTTATATATAGAAATATAGAAAAACACACGTATTGATACCTTGAATGAATGAATGAGTGAAAGTCACTCAGTTATGTCTGACTCTTTGCAACCCAATGGAGTACACTGTCCATGGAATTCTCCAGGTCAGAATACTGGAGTGGGTAGTCTTTCCCTTCTCCAGGGGATCTTCCCAACCCAGGGATCAAACCCAGATCTCCTGCATTGCAGGCAGATTCTTTACCAGCTGAGCCACAAGTGGGGCCCTCAAATGATACTTTAGACAAGTCCAGACACAATCTGTATTTTCTCTGATTCCCTAAAGAATCTGCATGGAATGGCCATGGCCTGTCAAATACCAGTTTTGGGGTATTTTCACAATATAAAGTCCAGACATCTGGCTTATAATTTTTAGAATCCCCAATGGAAAGAATGTCTTAGAGCTGATAATGATATAAACAATTTATGTTTTTTCACACATGAGAGGAAATGACCTTCATAACTTACTTGTAGCTTCATTTCTTATTACTTATGAGTCATTCAATAAATGATAGAAATAAATTATATTGTGCAACTGCCCTTTGTTATATATTCCCATTGTAAATGGATATTTTTCATTGTCCTGACATATTTGCAACAATAATGTGTTTTCAGGCTATAAATATTGATAGAGCAAAGATGTGTGTGTTTGTACTTTGAATACTTGATAAGTTTTACAACACCTATAGAATGAACATGAGCGGTTCTGGGAAGCTCCTCTTATCCCCTAAAGGACAGTTCATGCCGCAGGGGCTTAATAAAATATCCTTCATTAAATGAGTTGTTTCCACTAAGCAATTATTTAATTTTAACTGATTTTTAACTAAGGTCGAACTTTATCATGAATATTAATCATGCTGGGAAACTTAGAGATATGCCACATTATCTGAACCCTGGAATGAGTAAAACGTTTTAAAATCTAGAATTATATTAAGGCAATTTTTATTTAGAATGATTGCTTCATTAATTGACATTTGTCTTTAATCAAAACCTGATGGAAAGGTGAATATATAATCTAACTGAAGAAGGGTTTGGTCATGTGATATGAGCAAGAAATAGGCAGGTTGAAATGGAGGAGAGGGTTTTATGAGAAAAGCTGGAGTAGGTCTCTTTCACACCATAACGACTGTCATTTATTTTGAAACAAAAACAAACTTTCTTTAGTTTTGTGAAAATAAAAATCGTAAACTGCTGTTCATTTAAATGCGCTAAGAGTGGAGCTTATTAAAAAGCAGATGCACATTTTTCCTTGGTAAATCTTCTAGATTTTAGGGCTCTGGACAGTTGCCTTTCTAAAAATTTCATCTCCTGCTTATGTTTCTTTTC
Organism: Madoqua kirkii; assembly: GCA_006408675.1. NCBI lineage: Eukaryota > Metazoa > Chordata > Mammalia > Artiodactyla > Bovidae > Madoqua > Madoqua kirkii. The sequence continues at coordinate 7,252 of SJYC01132425.1, forward strand.
TTCCCTCTGTTTACACCTGTAACTTAAACAAACATGTAAACAATTTATTTGCATTTGGCCCCTCTTGAACTCTCTGCCACTCCCTAATTTTCAAAGGTTTTTCCTAGAAAAATTATTTAGGGAAAGATTCCTGAAGGACGGTCAGTCACTCCAGATATTTCTCTGGATAACATAAAAATCCACCTCTAAATTGAACAGACTTTCAAAGCATGTATTCTTAGAATATTTTATATTGGTGCCCATATTATTGGTTGTCAAGTATCTTGATTTTAGCCTGTCAATTCTTTTCATTGGAGTTTTGCTTGACAGATTTTATGTGTTGTCTCTGGAAAACAGTGATATGTGATCTGCCTTCCATGATTCCTCACATATTTAACCAAGAGAAGTGGTGCTATTGATAGCTCTGTTTGAGGAAGTTATCCCTGAGGTGTACTTCTAAGACAAGCATCATTTTAGGTTCTGTCCATCACAGCATGGCCACTGGATGGAACTTTAATAGAACGGGTTCTGCAACCAACTAGGACTTTGCTTTCCCCATTGGAGGGGGTTTAGTTTCATGGGCTTCTAAGAGCAGCTGCTGTACATCGAGGGGCTAATCATCACTCGGTCAAAGGATATATTGGAAAGTTGAAAGGGAACCCAGCAAGGACTTTCCCGGTAACAGTACTTTGTGGGGACAGGTACAAATTTTAGTTTCTGCTGTGGGCTTTTTTTCATCCTCACCTCAGAAAAGATGACTCTCAGGTACAATTTCACACTGTGGTCCCTGAGTTGAGGAACTAGAAATTGTCCCAGTGCAGGCACTGAAGAATAGGACTGGGCTTGACAAGGGGTGACTTATGGCTCAGGTCTGAAAATGCATCAGTGGAAGACTGTTAAATTCCAATAATCAAGAGTCTCTGGATTCTTTTCTGTCAATTGTGGCTTCAGGTTGAAGTATGAAGGACTATCACAAAACTAGACACCTGAATAGCTTAAAGAACAACATCTAGGTCTGGACTCATAGAGGCCTGAATAAAAAGTAATGAGATAGCTAATAGGAATAGAGTTGGCACAGGTATGGAAGAAAAGAAAAAAGTCCTTTGACTATATATTTGCTTACTTTGCCATAGCAATAATGCCCATGAATATCCTTTAAGTCTTTCTTCCCTCTCCATTCTCACTGACATTGTCTATAGTAAACTGTCAGTTTCTCGACTTTCTCAAGCTCATTGGAAGGCTGCACAGGGATGATGAACACATACCACAACCCACTGCTAGGTTTTGAAGCTCTTGTGTTCATAAGGCTGTCTGTCCTTATCCTTTAGTTTTATAATAGGTAACGCAGGGATATTATAGTAAATGTCTCATAATGTTGCTATGTGGGTTAGGGAGAACTGAGGTAACGTGCAAATGCCAAGAACAGTGTTTGGGACACAGGAAGCATTGCCCCACCCTTATTTCTCCCTATTACACATATCCAGTCTCCCAAAGCTCCAGTCCCAATGGACTGTGTCCCCTTCCCTGGACTAGGCATGACGTTTCTCTGTAGGTGTTCATGCCCTTGCTCCTCCTTGCATTTTGCTGCCAAAACTCCCCCATCTCAGGGCTGCTCCTTTTTCCCTCTGGCCCTGGTGCTCCCAGTGCTCCTATCCAGAACACACATGCTGGGGCATTCTCTACTCATCTCCCAATATTCATGGCAAGCATTCATGAACATCCCACACTTCCATAGAACCTTTTAGGCTTAAGTAACAAACATGGAATTTACAAGAAAGAAACTACCTTTAGGGAAGTCTGATGGCAAGAATCATCAAAGTCTCTCTCTTCTCTTCCTCTTTATTCTATCCCACTGCAAGTGGGCTTCACACAGCTCACAACGTTCTGAGGACAGCTCAGAACTGATTATATCTTTTCAGGTTTAGGGGCCATGCAGAACAGAGAACGTCGAAAACAACTATGACAGTGGCATGATTGTAGGAATCCATTACCATTGCCATTTTGGAAGCTTTAAGCAGTGAGGGAAGCAGTCGTAATGAAGCAGAGTTCATTTAAATTTGTGAGCACTTCATATTGAAGCATTAACTTTTCCACAGGTCAGTAGCCTAGGATGGAGAAATGATAACCTCTTGTCCTCGCAAGGGAGCAGATGAACAAAACAGTTACATACAATATATAAAGTGGGTCTACGGGGAAACCTTACAAGCAGAGATGTAGCAAAACACACACTTCTTTGAGATCCCTTGATTTTACACAGATGTGTGCTCATGCCAGGCTTAACTCTGCAGACTGGTGGCCAGTGTGGAGGTTTTTCTCCAGAGTTCTCTGTGCATCAAGCAGAGAATTTCTGTATGACCAGGAAGCAGTGAAAGTCCCTTATTCCAGGAGGTTAGACCTTGTTTAATGAAGCATTCATAGCTCAAGGTCTGTGCTTCTGGAAGCCATCTTTGACCAGCTGTCTCTGTTAAGCTGCTGCTGAAATGGGGCAGAAGTGAGCCTCCAGAGTTGTCCTGATCTCTCTCCCTCTCTTCGGTTTTCCACAAAGCTCAAGGTGAGTTTGAATTCTTTCCACCCAAACTCTTCTTAAAAAATAGATTTGAACATACTCAGAGGGATGTACAGTTACCTGAAGTTGATATAGAAGTTAAAAATTATTTTTGTTTAAACTCTTACTTAAGCTTGCAATTTAACTATTTCATTTGATTATCTTCACAATTAATCAATCATTAATTCAAGGTGGACTCTTGAAACTTTGCTTCCATTTGTGTATTTTCTTTCATTTTTGTACTTATTCCTTTACTGTATTTGCATGTTTCAATACTTGAAATACTATCATCACTTAAATTTATTTAGCACCGGCAGTTTCACACTTACTTCAAAACAATTGCAATCATGCCAGCTCAATGACCTTTCCTTGAGAGACTGTATATCAAATTCAGCATGCTCAACTGACAATATAGTTTCCATATTGTACAATACAATATATTAGATTTAAGCTCTGGATCTCAGAAATGAAAAGGTTCTGTTTCGCTCACAGCCATTTGCATCTAATTAATACAGTCTTTGTAAAATCCATTGCTATGGTGATAGAAGTTCTATACTGAAAAAGAAACTTTTAAAATGCCAGCTCAGTATGTCACATATTTACAACTCTTTGATAATGTCGCCATCTTATCATTCTAATCTTTTTTTTTTTCTGTCATTCCCGGATAGAGACGAGTATATCTTTTACTTTGAACTTTGCTGTAGTTGCCCTAAACAACAGATTTTATAATGAACTGCAGTGATTACTTTTGATGTGACTTGTAATTGTGCACTTCAGTTTTAGCAAGGGCTCTGTCATGTCATGTTTGTACCTTTGACAAACTGACCCAGTTTTCAAGTTTCTTTCAAATCTATGGTTGAGTTAATGACTTAAATCCATGCCTTGATGGGTTTGTGCACTTGACATCTTTCTCATAGGATCAGGGAGCTGTGCTAGCTGGACACCATTTGTAACTGCCTACACTTACTAGAAACTTAATTGATGTATAAGCCGCAAATGAGAACAAGAAATTTGAAAAATTCAGTTTTCTCTTAAGCCGAAATCATGGACATTTAACTGCAAGTTTCTTCCAAACTGTAACGTAGCACATATCAATTTATCTTAGAAGCGAATTATTTACAAATTAAAATGCATCAAAGTTCTTTAACTATGTTTAAATTGTAGAGGATCTGGGCATGTGTGCAGTGCTAGCAATTTCATCACTATACTGTCATAAGTATCTTTAGCATACAGAATTACAATGAATGTGGTGGTTCAGGGATTAAAATCTCCTTAAATACTCATTCACATGACAGACTGGAGCAATTAGTGTATAGTAACAATGGTGCATGGATAACAAGAGTGTTTCATATATTTCCACTGAGAGTCATCTTCCATTATATCATTCTAATGAAAACATCACAGTGGTTGAATGAAAGTGCTATTGGTATAGCATTAAAAAAATAAAGAGATGAACACTCCAAAACATCATTAAAGTCACATTAAGGAACTGATTGAAATTGACCAGAAAGGGAATAATCATGGAACTGTCATTACTACCCCTTTCTTGGAGCTTTCAGTCCAGGTGTTACAGAAATCTCGTGTCAGTGGGTGCCTGTACTATAATATCTTCACAGAGTAATGTGTGTGGAGAACGAAATGACAGCGCTAATGATTCTAGTCTCTCTTGTTTGTCAGCTAGGGTTTAGTCTCTACCATGAATTCTATTCTCCATGTAGAGCTTCCATCCATGTCTGGATGGAAGTTACATGAAGGGATTGAAAATAAAAAATTATGCTATGTTGGCTATATCAACTTTTTTACTTTTAATTTCACTTAGAGCCAAGCTGTGTTTAGCATATTCAAATTCCTGTTTTCAAGTGATTTCTCCTCCTGCTCTTTTACCTTTTTCTCTTTTTGTCAAAAGGACAAATAAAAAATCCCAGCCCCAAATGAAGATAAAAAGTCAGAAGGAGAAATTTTATAGAGATTGATGTTTAGAGAAACAGAGTATAAATCAATAGATGGAGTGGAATTGATTTGTTGTAGCATCAACCCTCCATGCTAGCAGATGGAAGAGAAATATGTGTGTGTGTGGACTTTTGATGCTGTAAGTGAGAGAACATATTGACAGGGAAGCTCATTGAGCACCACTTCCCCCTGGTCCTTGAATAACACACCCAGTATTGAGCTGCCACACTTGGCAGGTAACAAATCGAAACGAGCTCATCTGCAAGTGAAAGAGTCTCACTGAATTAGCCAGTCTGATGGTGTTCTTTCCAAGCGTATTACTGTAGTATGTTGAAAACCTGCCATTGATTGTTAACATGTGAAGGTGATATTTCTACTGGGATTCTAAGTTTGGGAAGGGGAAAAGCGGTAGTGGTGGGGGTAGTGGGGTAAGTTATGCCAAGTTAATAAGCATAGCGTATTGAACATAAATACAATGGCTGCTTGTTCCATGTGTTGTGACCACTGAATGGAACATTTGAAATACTCAGCAATTCTGCCAAAAATACTTTGAGCACAGGCACGGGGCCTTGGTGTATCGTTTTGATATTCACCTTCTCTTCTTTCATCAGGTTTTGGACAACCCTCAGGATATTCCTGTGTTCCTCAAACCCTTTATAAAAAAGTGCAAAGTAAAGATTTTGATGGAAAGTTTCTTTTCTTACAATTTCTGACTTCTTTGTTCATTGGTACATGGTTTCCTTTTGCACAAAACTTCAGTTCCACCTTCATTTGACACAATTGAGGAGTGTATAACCTTGGAATGAGCAAACGATGTCAGCATATATCAGACAAACAAGAGAATTCATGTTATAGAAAATTGGAAAATGCTTGCATATAAAATCAAGGACCTTAATATGAATCCAGTGAGAGGTCTAGAAATCAAAATACTTGCCTGTCCTTCAAAAGGATACTATTCCTATTTGATGCACTGCTGTTTGGCTGCCTATTTATAACAATGTGGCTGAAATTACCAGACAATTACTATGTTGATGATCACTAATACGAAGCAGCCAGAGATGTAATGATGTTTCCTTAAAATGTTTGGTATCAATCTTGTTATTTGTCAGTATGTCAGTTTCCTAGGGCTATCATAACAAAGCACTACAAACTGAGTGGCCTAAAGCCACAGGAATGGGCTGTTTTACAGTTCTTGAGGATAGATATCCAAATTCAAGGCGCTAGCCCTGCTCCCTCTGAAACCTCTAGAGGAGGATCCTTTCTTGCCTTGTCCAGTTTCTGGTGACCTCAAGTATTCCTTGGTTTGAGGGGCAACTTCAGTCTTTGCCTCTACCTTCACATGATCATCTTCCTCCTGCTTTGCTGTCTCCTTGTGTGTCTGTGTCCAAACTGCTCTCCTTATACCAACAAGGTCATATTGACTTCATCCTAACTTGATGACATCTGTAACAACTCCATTTCCAAATAAGGTCCCTCCACAGTTTCCAGGGTTAGGCCTTCCACATAAATAATAAGAGACACACTTAATCAACAATAGCATTGCTTTTAGTAGGGACAGGCTCCAAATTTGCATAGCAAAGTTCAACTGTTAGTTTAGGTAACAAATAGGTAAACTGTGGGAAATGTCTTCGTAAACATATTAAGGACATAGTTTCATCCATAAACTAAGAGCAACTGCCATTATGTACTAAAAATTTAATGGTGATATCATATGGATTGGGTATAAGTAATATCTATAGACAAATCATTAGTCATTATATTAGAATTACTGACTTTGTTTAAAACCAGATTCATCAGTTTTCAGTTACTTATTAACATTTATGTCTAATAAAATAATTTTGATAATACTGATTTTAATTTTTCATAGGTTTGAAACAGTTTTGTCTCAGCCTGCACTCCAAAATATTGTCTCAATTACATTTTTTCCCAAGCAAATGAAAAGGATTAATCTTTCAATTTAAACAGAAAAATCATTTTCTTAGTGAGAACAAATCTCTTGATTTTAGGTTTTATGGACTTTTGCGTGGATATAACTAAAAAAATGTAGTACCGATATGGTATATTTTTATTCATAAAACCAGAAAGATTTTAATTCTGAATGTCAGAGGAATTTCTCTCAATATTGCTAAAGAAAGAAGAGTTACACCTTTATCATTTGCATGCAGCCACATCTAAGAAATGTAATAGAGCTCTCCTGAGGATATATAGTCAGGTCAAGGAATGGAGCTAGCACCTGTTATCAAATCTTGAGTGTATTCTGTTTCTTATATTTTGCCTAATGATGAGAAGTATGAGTGTCCCTCACTCAGAAAACTAAGATCATGGCATCGGTCACATCACTTTATGGCAAATAGGTGGGGACACAGTGGCCGACCTTGTTTTTGGGGGCTCCAAAATCACTGCAGATGGTGACTGCAGCCAGGAAATTAAAAGATATTCACTCCTTGGAAGAAAAGCTATGACCAACCTAGACAGCATATTAAAAAGCAGGGACATTATTTTGTCAACAAAGGTTCGTCTAGTCAAGGCTATGGTTTTTTCCTGTAGTCATGTATAGATGTGAGAGTTGGACTATAAAGAAAGCTGAGCACAGAAGAATTGATTGTTTTGAACTATGTGTTGGAAAAGACTCTTGAGAGTCCCTTGAACTGCAAGGAGATCCAACCCGTCCATCCTAAAGGAAATCAGTCCTGAATATTCAATGGAAGGACTGATGCTGAAGCTGAAACTCCAATATTTTGGTCACCTGAGGGGAAGAAGTGACTCATTTGAAAAGACTCTGATGCTGGGAAAGATTGAGGGCAGGAGGAGAAGGTGACAACAGAGGATGAGATGGTTGGATGGCATCACCGACTCAATGGACATGAGTTTGAGTAAACTCCAGGGGTTGGTGATGGACAGGGAGGCCTGGCATCTGTGGTTCATGGGGTTGCAAAGAGTCACACACGACTGAGCGACTGAACTGAACTGAACTCATAAACGGTACTCAATTAAGAAAGCTTCATTTTTTAATAGGGTATCTATTTTGTTAAAGTACTATTAAAAAGGGTTTAAGAGCATGGATTCTAAATTCAATCTACCTGTGTCTGCCTGTCAGCTCCATAACTGACTGACTGTGTGAACTTGGCCTAGTCAACTGTCTTCTCTGGGCTTTAGTTCCATAAACTGGCAATAAGAATACTAGTTTATTACTAAAAATTGATAAGAAAAGTAAGTGATTTAATAGAGTCACTTAGAATAATTTTTGGTATGTGTCGATAGAAAGCACTACATCACTGTTGGCTATTATTTATCTCTTTCCTAATATATATAATATGACTATGATTATATAATTACTAGATGATAAAGCTACAGTAATGGTAGCAGTCAGCTAAAAGAATCCAAGTCACTGCTCCAACCACTCTCTGCTATTTATTTTCCCCATTTCCTCCACAATCTCCACCACATAATAATTAAGTCAAGACTACAGTAAGAATATTTTCAGATGATGTCCTTTGACTGACTTGCTGACACACTTGGCCCCACAGCAGAAGTAATGGTGCTCTCTTTGTTTCCCTCCAGTAGGTTTCTGTCATCTATGCATTATTTTCTAAGCCACAATTTTTTACATTAGAAATCATAAATGTCTACACAAAGACCTATACATAAATGTTCCTTCCAGCTATATTCCTAATATCCTGAAACTTGGAAAAACCCTAAATGCTTTTCAATTGGTAAATAGATAAACAAATTGAGGTATATTTATATTATACAGTGAATTACTACTCAGCAGTAAAATGGACCAAACTACTGATAAAAGCAATACTATGGACGCATTTTAAGAGAAGTATGCTAAATGAAGGAAACGAGGCACAAAAGAGTGCATATTATGTGATTATTTGATTCTATCTATTTAATCTAAAAGGGAAAGCTGTAGGGGCAGAAGAACAGAACAGTGCCTGCTCAGGACGGGGGGAGGGCGGAGGGGGAGGCAGACCTTGAAAGGGCATGAGGAAATTTGGGGGTGATGGAACTGACCCAAATTTTGATTATGATGATGATTTTTAGACAGTACCCATTTGACAAAATTCATCAAACTGTCCATTTTAAAAGGACAACTTTAGCTCTGTAAAAATTGTACCCAAAACTTCATGTACCCCAATGATCACAGCAGCATTATTTATAATTGTGAAGATGTGGACGCAACCTAAGTGTTCATCAACAGATAAAGGGATAAGATGTGGCGTGTGTGTGTGTGTGTGTGTGTGTGTGTGTGTGTGTGTGT
>SJYC01132426.1:0-15945 GCA_006408675.1 Madoqua kirkii
ACAGCATATTAAAAAGCAGGGACATTATTTTGTCAACAAAGGTTCGTCTAGTCAAGGCTATGGTTTTTTCCTGTAGTCATGTATAGATGTGAGAGTTGGACTATAAAGAAAGCTGAGCACAGAAGAATTGATTGTTTTGAACTATGTGTTGGAAAAGACTCTTGAGAGTCCCTTGAACTGCAAGGAGATCCAACCCGTCCATCCTAAAGGAAATCAGTCCTGAATATTCAATGGAAGGACTGATGCTGAAGCTGAAACTCCAATATTTTGGTCACCTGAGGGGAAGAAGTGACTCATTTGAAAAGACTCTGATGCTGGGAAAGATTGAGGGCAGGAGGAGAAGGTGACAACAGAGGATGAGATGGTTGGATGGCATCACCGACTCAATGGACATGAGTTTGAGTAAACTCCAGGGGTTGGTGATGGACAGGGAGGCCTGGCATCTGTGGTTCATGGGGTTGCAAAGAGTCACACACGACTGAGCGACTGAACTGAACTGAACTCATAAACGGTACTCAATTAAGAAAGCTTCATTTTTTAATAGGGTATCTATTTTGTTAAAGTACTATTAAAAAGGGTTTAAGAGCATGGATTCTAAATTCAATCTACCTGTGTCTGCCTGTCAGCTCCATAACTGACTGACTGTGTGAACTTGGCCTAGTCAACTGTCTTCTCTGGGCTTTAGTTCCATAAACTGGCAATAAGAATACTAGTTTATTACTAAAAATTGATAAGAAAAGTAAGTGATTTAATAGAGTCACTTAGAATAATTTTGGTATGTGTCGATAGAAAGCACTACATCACTGTTGGCTATTATTTATCTCTTTCCTAATATATATAATATGACTATGATTATATAATTACTAGATGATAAAGCTACAGTAATGGTAGCAGTCAGCTAAAAGAATCCAAGTCACTGCTCCAACCACTCTCTGCTATTTATTTTCCCCATTTCCTCCACAATCTCCACCACATAATAATTAAGTCAAGACTACAGTAAGAATATTTTCAGATGATGTCCTTTGACTGACTTGCTGACACACTTGGCCCCACAGCAGAAGTAATGGTGCTCTCTTTGTTTCCCTCCAGTAGGTTTCTGTCATCTATGCATTATTTTCTAAGCCACAATTTTTTACATTAGAAATCATAAATGTCTACACAAAGACCTATACATAAATGTTCCTTCCAGCTATATTCCTAATATCCTGAAACTTGGAAAAACCCTAAATGCTTTTCAATTGGTAAATAGATAAACAAATTGAGGTATATTTATATTATACAGTGAATTACTACTCAGCAGTAAAATGGACCAAACTACTGATAAAAGCAATACTATGGACGCATTTTAAGAGAAGTATGCTAAATGAAGGAAACGAGGCACAAAAGAGTGCATATTATGTGATTATTTGATTCTATCTATTTAATCTAAAAGGGAAAGCTGTAGGGGCAGAAGAACAGAACAGTGCCTGCTCAGGACGGGGGGAGGGCGGAGGGGGAGGCAGACCTTGAAAGGGCATGAGGAAATTTGGGGGTGATGGAACTGACCCAAATTTTGATTATGATGATGATTTTTAGACAGTACCCATTTGACAAAATTCATCAAACTGTCCATTTTAAAAGGACAACTTTAGCTCTGTAAAAATTGTACCCAAAACTTCATGTACCCCAATGATCACAGCAGCATTATTTATAATTGTGAAGATGTGGACGCAACCTAAGTGTTCATCAACAGATAAAGGGATAAGATGTGGCGTGTGTGTGTGTGTGTGTGTGTGTGTGTGTGTGTGTGTGTGTGTGTGTATATCTGTTTGTTGTTCTTACTTAGTCACTAAGATGTGTCTGACCGTTTGCAATCCCATGCCAGGCTTCTCTGTTCTTCACTATCTCTCTGAGCCTGCTCAAACTCATGTTCATTGCGTTGGCGATGCTATCTAACTATCTCATCCTCTGCCACCCCCTTCTCCTTTGCATTAAATCGTTCCCAACATTAGTGTTTTTCCAGTGACTGGGCTGGTTTCATCAGGTGGCCAAAGTATAGTGGAATGTTATTCAACCATTGAAAGATAATGAAATTTTGCCGTTTACAGCAACATGGATAAACTTGGAAGGCATTATGCTAAGTGAAATAAGTCAGAAAAAGACAAATACTACTTGTCACTTATATGTAGAACTTAAAAAATACAGCAAACTAGTGAATATAACAAAGAAGCAAACTCACGGATACAGAGAACAAGTTAGTGGATGGTAGTTTGGCGGGGGGCGAGGGGCAGATATAGTTGTAAGGGAATGAGAGGTACAAGCTACAGGGAGGTATTGTACAATATGGGGAATATATCCAAAATTTTGTAATAACTATAAATGGAATGTAACCTTTAAAATTGTATAACATTTAAAAAAAATAAAGACCCCTCCCAAAAAAGGTAAGTTCTCATTTATTGAACACTTAGGATGACTTAGATACTTAGTTGGCTAGTTAGCTGGGGACTTGATTTATCCCTGAGTTGATGGAGAACACATGGAGGTGAGTTCACCAATAAAAATATAATATTGCAGGCCTTCATGGACTCCATATGACCTTGGACTTTACTAGTTTTATAGTTCAAAACAGAAATACTTTATAAAATATATATATACTAACTTTAAAGCCATATACTCAAGTGTTTGTGAGAATCACTAATGTCTCCGCAGATCTGTTTAACTTACCATTATGGTTTGAATTTTCAATTAGTCAATTTTCTTATTCTGCTACTGCTAAATATTTCTCATTAAAATATAATAGTCTCTGTTAATTTAATAGTCATTGTGTAGTTTCTTAGGGAACAAGTATATATGTTTGTTTGTTTCTTATAAAATGTGTATTGTTACCTTTTTATTGCTACAGACATTATTTCAAAACTCCAAAATTCCTTTTAAGCTGAAGCTTCTAGAACATAAATTGCAGTGAAACAGTTTTTATTAAGAACCACCAACAATGAGCTCCGTGCCTGAAGTCAAACATAAACATCACCTCAGATACCTTCCTGGCCCTGCCAGGAGGCTCTTTAGTGATGATATGAAGGATATGTGCCTGGTGGTTATGACTGCCACAGTTTAAACACTTTCAAGTTATAGTTTTATACTGTATTTTCTCCAGACAAGAAAGCAAGATAAAATTTGACAGAATCTAAGAAAGCAGAAATCTTCACACAGTCTTGCTATTTGTTTCCATTTCTTTATGTGATTAATACATAAAAGATCTTTAGTTTTATCTTTTTTGGTGGTGTAACTTCTAAAATATCTTTGTTTTTTTGTCTCTCTTACTCTAGTCCCTAAGACAGGTACTTAATATCCTGTAAAACAATTATATGCATTGAAGAAGTTTCTTACAAGGAAAACAGATATCACAGAGAAATAGCAAGTTTAGCTAGAGATGTGAACTTCTTTATTCTTGTCATATTTCTTTCACTGGTTTCTCGGGTGAACTCATCAAGTTATCTGTGTGCCTGTTTGTTTATTTGAAAAATTAAAAGTTGAGTTATATATCTACCGGCCCTTCAACTTTAAAATGAATGTATATTCAGTTTGAAATAAATATATATTTTGTACTTGAACCTGTCAGATAAATAATAGGTTATGGAGATTTTTTAAAGTGGTGGTTAAGTATTATTATTTTAAAAAAGATTTCCAAAGAAAATGGCAATTTTGAAAGATGCTGATAGTTTGCAAGAACGCATCATCTCTCCATACCTCCTTCTGGATATTTAGACAAGGATGTTAAAGTGCTTATTTTCTTGTTTTAGGCTATCACCACTTTTGTCATTTAAATATTTAGCATTTTCCCTTTTGATTAAATGAGCCATGGTTTTCTTTATTTCTGGTTCTTTGTTCTTTATTTTTATTTCTTTGTTCTTGCCTATTCTTTTATCTTTTCTCTCTCTATTTTATCCATTCCCTAAAGTCTTTTGCTATCTATGATTTGTGTTTTTAAACACTGAGGTAACCTTAGGGCATAAATTCTTTCATTTTGGTATTTTGCATATTTTGTAGACTATAGAAAGAATCTTGGGACTTTAGCACTGGAGGGAACCCTGAGAAGTCAACATGTCTATTTTGATGTGTACTATTTGGCTACTGAGTCATTATCTTCCACATTTGTAGAACTGCATCTGTGTGGCACAGCTTTGAGCCTGGCCTAGTGCCCTCCTGAGGGAAATCACACTGTGGCATCAACTTGCCAATCCCTTCTCACATTAAATGAAATCTAATATTCTGCTTGTGCACAGTAAGCTGTTAAATCTATGAAGATTTCATATTTCTTACAAGTGAATCAAAGTTTGCTTTTATAAAGACTTTTGTTTTTCTGCAACTAACATCCTCATACAATTGTTTCCCCACTATTTAACAAGGCAATAAGGATTTCCTGAGTAAGAGATGAACCAAAAGGTTAAGGCTAAGCCTTAAGGCCAGGTATGGAATCTAAAGAATGAGGACCTCTAAATTCCATTAGTCTTCTTTTTGGTTACACAGCAACCTAGAGAAAAAGAGGTTGACAATCAGAAAACTCTAACTGTCCTAACCTGGAGCAATAAAAGGATGTAAATATTTCATATAATAATAGTATCTTAGAAATGCAGCACATTTCATGGTTTACAAAGCATTTCATACATCCACAAATAACAAAGCAACAGAAAAATACTGAAACCTGTATATTATCTGCAAAACAGTTATATGCCATTTCAGACTAACAAGTACCAAAGTAACACTAGAATTTGGATTCACATATTAATGCTTTGACCACAACATCATTAGATCTTTCTTTTAAGCAACTGGAGATTGGCTTACTCCAAAGGATGGAAAGGAAAGAAATATATGGAAGTCTAAACGCTGTAAAAATCATGAGAACTGGTCTCTAACTTTGATTATCTCATCAAACTACTGTCTGAGAATGAAGACAAAATATTTGCTCCCTCCCCTGCCCCCCCACCATACACATATTTTTTCCTTAAGCTTCAGAGCACTCAGAGTAAGCATGTTAGACTTGTTTTTCTTTTAGTCAATTTTAATTTTTAGAGACTCTCACTATGAATTTTTTTTAAATCTGTGACTTTGCCACATTAAAATTTGCCTAACATATTTTGACCAAGGTATAAACTAGGCTTTGAGGATTTGGTCCATTTTTCTTTTCCAAATGATACTGATTTAGATATTAGTCTTAATGAAACTCCCTTTTCAAAATTATGTTTAAAGGATAATTTCACCAGTGCATGTTTAGATTTCTAGAACATAGAGCATGACCAATAAGCCTTCACTTTCCATTTGTTTTTTGCTTGCCTTTTTAAAAAAAATCTGTGACTTTGCCACATTAAAATTTGTCTAACAATCATGGCAATGAGATATTTTGAGGCTTGAAAAAAAATAGCATAATAATAATAATGTTCAGAGAAACAATAGTGAAGAAGATACAGAAATGGTTGGCAACAAAGAAAACATTTTAGTGTTTTCTCACGTAATATTCCTAGCTTCCCAGACTACAATTGTCAAAATTCAGTTAGAGATGAAGCTGCAGCTCTGGGACTGCAGACTGCCTCGCTGAATAAAGTCCTTGATGGGTAGTGAACATCTAGGCTGAGAGCTACAAATGGGAAGGCCAGAGGCAATGCCTCGGCCTTATTACCACTTCAATAGCCTACTCAGCAGGAATTAACATGTAGTTTGAACTGAGTCTTTTCCCCTTGGCCACAACACCTACTCTTCTCTTTTTGAATCCTCAATTTGTTCGCTGTAAATTTCATTACATTAAAGGGATGTGCCAATTGATACCCTTGATGGTCTAAGTGTAATATTTCATGATAAATCCACAGTGTGTGCTGCTTTGGGACAATCTATAATTATATATATATATCTATCTTTCTGTAATGCCATTGAACATGCTTGCTCTGAGTAAGTCTTTTTGGGACTTAAAATCAAATCCCTTATTTCTCCCAGGAATGCAAAAGCCTTAAACCACACACCACACATACACAACATAATTGACTTTTCTAATAAGGTCTAGCTTGACAAGTAGCGCAAGACAACATCCATACATGATTTTGTTGTTTGCCTTTTGTTTTTTGTGATTTATCAACAATATACATCCACAATAATTCATAGTAAGATTTTCCCAATCATTAAAATATTTTTTACAACCATGTTTGAAAGCATTTTTCAAATGTTCATTGTGGAAAAACTAATAGCTTGTTATCTATGCTGGAATCTTCAATATTAAGTAAACTAATGGTATGTTTTATAATAGTAATAATGATAAAACTTGAAATTGCTGACCTATTTAATAGTCAGCATAATGGTTGAAGCAATCAGACTTTGAGCCCACACTGTTTAAGTTTAAACTCTTTGCAATAGTCCTGCAGTGATGAGCATGTTGTTAAACCTTGCTGCATTCATTTTCTTTACCTGTAAGTGGCAATAATAAATGACTTAACTGTGTCATAGTGTCACTGATCTCCCTCGTCAGTCTCCAGCAAGTGTCCTTCTGCTGCTGCTGCTGCTAAGTCGCTTCAGTTGTGTCTGACTCTGTGTGACCCCATAGATGGCAGCCCACCGGGCTCCCCCCTCCCTGGGGTTCTCGAGGCAAGAACACTGGAGTGGATTGCCATTTCCTTCTCCAATGCATGAAGGAGAAAAGTGAAAGTGAAATCGCTCAGTCGTGTCCGACTCTTAGCGACCCCATGGACTGCAGCCCCCAGGCTCCTCCGTCCATGGGATTTTCCAGGCAAGAGTACTGGGGTGGGGTGCCACTGCCTTCCCTGAAGGGTCCTTCTGCCCAGGGTCTTTTGAGCCAATAGAACGAGACCAAGTTTGGTTCAGAAGCAAAAGAGACGTTCATTCTTCGATCAGAGAATGGAGATGTGCAAGGTCAGCTCTAGAGTTCCCGCTGTCCATGACAGGCCACGAGCAGGGCTGCCTCTGAGTTCCCCTCAGCAAGGTGGGGACAGAGATCTCGCGAGGCTCAGGCTCCGGCCTGCCACGCCGCGGCTGCGCCTCTGCAGACAACCCACCGCCGCCATCTTGAGCTGAGGTGTTCCGTGTGGCTCTTCTGCTGAGGGGCCCGTGTAGCCGTTTCCACCGAAACTCTGGTCTGCATGCCGCCCCCTCTCAGCAAGGGGAACTAGACTAAGGATAGAATGAAAAGGTCAGGCTTTATCTTCTTATTCATATTATTATTATTAATTTCTCAGGAATTGTTAATAGGCTTTGCTGGTGACAATGTGATGTCATTAAGATGTTAGCAAATTGTGAGGACTCAGTAATTCTTAGCTAATTCTCACCATGACAATTCTGTGATTATGTCAGAGATTATTGTTATTGTTGTTCACTCGCCAAGTTCTGTCTGACTCTTTTGTGACCCTATGGACTGCAGCGCACCAGTCTCCTTTCTCCCTGGAATTTTTCAGGCAAGAATACTGGAGTGGGTTGCCATTTCCTTCTCCAGGGAATCTTCCTGACCCAGGAATCAAACTCAGGAAACAGTGGCTCCTTCACTGGCAGGCAGGTTCTTTATCACTGGGCCACCAGGGAAGCCCATGTAAGACATACGATATAGTTACATATTTAGGACTCCTTGTTTTCCAACTTTCTCACTTCAGTAGTTTTGCCTCTTGTTTTGTTTTGACAGAATAACCCTTCTTCATTCTCTAGGTAGCCTGGAAAACACTCACTTAACTACTCAAACAAACAAAACTACTCTATTTTGAGCTGTTTTTGGAAAATTCACTCAGATAAACTTGACCTCCCTCCTTTATTGTCCATCATCCTTCATAGGTATCTCTGGTGTAGAATTTAGGTCATTATGTCACTGATGAATTTATTCCCCTTTCTTTCCTTACTAGCTTTATGGTAAACTCTTTGCCTACCTCTTTTTCCATTCAAAAAACCTATGTTAGTTAGAATGCAATATAATGCAGGAAGAAGAACTGAATATTAATTCCATCTTTAGTAATTATGCAATTTTAGGCAGATTACTTAACTCCTTTTAGTTCCTGTATAAAAATGGACGATGCATTGCAATGTTGTTCCACATACAAAACAAGATATTCACCAATTGGTTAGCAATATTTCATACTCAAAATTAATTAGCAAAATGAGTTTCACTTGTATTTTTTTTTTAGTCTTTGTTAGATACTCAACAACCTAAACTGATGTTGCAAATAATATAAACATGAATGTAAATGTTAGGGTAAACAAATAAAAACTAATAGCGACTAATAAAAACATCAGCTAAATAAAACAATATTGAGAGCATACAAGACAATTAATTTGTTGGGTATTGCAGCTCGTATCTGCTAATGCACATTATCAGCATGTGTGTATCATGTGTGTCACACTCAGACACAGACACACACACATTCCCATTAAGACCATATATGTAGCTGCAGAAAACGGTAAATCCTCATCATGCAGAATTTAAGGATTTCTTCTTCCCCATCCCAAATCCTCTTTGGAGCTAATGAAGCAGCTCCAGAGCACTTAGCAGTAAGAGAACATTGATAAACATCACAGAGGTGTCAGAAGTCCTGAAGCAAAGTGTGTTTGATTGACTCTATATGTATATAATGCCTTAATGTTCCTCAGAGGTTTTCCATAGATCCTGTTCTGAATTTTCCTTTGAGCCTTTTCATATAAAATGCAAAATATCTGTAAAAAAGCAGCCAGAGGTTTATAAGAAAAAGGACAAAAAGAGAAGAAAAACAATAGAGGAGAGTAAACAGAAGCATTAACTGCAATTAAAAGCTCTTGCTGAATTGGTAAGCAGCCAGTGCAAAAGCAAAAAAGAAAACCAGCTATTAAGAGAAAGAATAGATGAAAGATCTGAGAGGCAAAATACTAGAATAGGCTTAGTGTCATGGGACCTGAGTATAACCTATTTCCATAAAATAAATAAATCGATACACAAATAGCTGATTTATTGACAGGCATAGATACCACCCACTATAGATTAACAATCAGTATTGAAAAATACTATATGGTTTAGGAACTATATCCATACATATCATATCATTTTATATTAATGACAACATGGTAAGCATATCAATTTAAGCTTAATAAATCTGTTTTATGGATGAAAAACGAATGTTCAGTTATGTGGAATGGCTTGGTTAGTTAGCAAGTGCCAGGCAAAGATTTTTGGCTCAGAGGTTAAAGTGTCTGCATGCAATGTGGGAGATCTGGGTTCGATCCCTGAGTCAGGAAGATCCCCTGGCAACCCACTCCAGTATTCTTGCCTGGAGAATCCCATGGACAAAGGAGTCTGGTGGGCTACAGTCCACAGGATCTCAAAGAGTGGGACACGACTTTCACTTTCTGATTACGTTGGGGGAAACACACTGATTGAAACCACCCAACCTGGCCAGGCACCATAGTAACTATTTGCATGAGTTGTTTTATGACAGAAGATCCTGATAAGGAATACGGAACTAATATACCACCACCAACCGGAAGAGTTTGGGAAAGGTCGAAATGCAACACCGTGTGTCCATCCACTTTCCAGAATCCTTCTTGCTAGCATCCATCTTGGCTGAGCAATGCATGTTCCACCAGGAAAGACTCTGAATTAGAATGATTGGCCAAAGACCACCCATCACCATAAAATCCGAGACTGCATGCCAGAGCTGTTCTCCCAGGTTCTCTTACACTACTGCTCTCCGCCCAGGTGCCCTTTCCCAATAAAATCTCTTGCTTTGTCAGCACATGTGTCTCCTCGGACAATTCATTTTCTTTTTTTTTTTTTTTGGACAATTCATTTTCGAGTGTTAGACAAGAACCCAGTTTCGGGCCCTGGAAGGAGTCCCCCTTCCTGCAACAATTACACAAGATATTCTTTGCAGAGAAATTTTGACAAGTTTTACTTAGCATTTATAAACAGTATCAGCAGCCTTCAAAATTTGTGGTATAATGGTAATTAACAAATTCTAATATTTCATCAACAGACAGATCCTAATCTGTGCTGATAAAATGTAGTGAACAATTATGATGCAATTAAATAGTTAAGAAACAATATACTGGGTCTTCATATACACATATACTTTCAGAGTTGCAGACAATGTGTTTAGTTCAAATGTGGTTATACTAAGCAATTTACCAAATAGAGTGAGCATGTGAATAGGCCAGTGAGAACTAGCTGATACATTTTTAGATCAAAAGTATGTTGATCCTTTGTGTGGTAATTGTCTACTTCTATTATTGCTGATATACAAAAATTCAGTTCAGTTCAGTCGCTCAGTCTTGTCCGACTCTTTGCGACCCCATGAATCATAGCACGCCAGGCCTCCCTGTCCATCACCGACTCCCGGAGTTCACTCAGACTCACATTCATTGAGGCAGTGATGCCATCCAGCCACCTCATCCTCTGTCGTCCCCTTCTCCTCCTTCCTCCAATCCCTCCCAGCATCAGATTCTTTTCCAATGAGTCAACTCTTCGCATGAGGTGGCCAAAGTACTGGAGTTTCAGCTTTGGCATCATTCCTTCCAAAGAAATCCCAGGGCTGATCTCCTTCAGAATGGACTGGTTATATACAAAAATTATGAATTGAAAAATATTTCCACTTACATTCATTGTCAGAAATTAAGGAAAATAAGCTGTTTTGATACAAGCATTGGTTGTATGTTAAACATGTATTATTTCACAAAATGTGCCAAATCCTTTTTATTCCCAACCTGGTTTGCAGCACAAAGAGAAATTTAAGTGGATGTTTAGAAGTAATTGAGTGAAATTAAGTACTTGTGTGCTTGGTGTTATTGGGGAAAACTGCTGAAAATGTGAAATTGTTATTCCAAAATAAGCTGTTTTGATACAAGCATTGGTTGTATGTTAAACATGTATTATTTCACAAAATGTGCCAAATCCTTTTTATTCCCAACCTGGTTTGCAGCACAAAGAGAAATTTAAGTGGATGTTTAGAAGTAATTGAGTGAAATTAAGTACTTGTGTGCTTGGTGTTATTGGGGAAAACTGCTGAAAATGTGAAATTGTTATTCCAAGTTCAGGAACAATTTGGGTCATTAATAACAAGCCTTATGTAAATATTATTTGTTTTTTTTCCCCCTAGGTAAAAAGTAAGTTTTTAGGTGAAAGATAATTTAGAAATTAATTTTTAGACATTAGGTATATATTTAAAAGGTTTAGAAGTATTTTCTTTAGTTCTTATTTTAATGTCTGACGGTTTAATAAGTGTTAAGCTCTAGTGCTTATGGTACAGAGTCCTAACAAACTAGACTCAAAGTTACTTTCTGTCTCAAGGAGGCATGGTTTTCTCCCTCTGTTTCCTTCCTCCCTTCCTTCCTTCCTTCTTTCCTTCAGTTTTACCATCCACCCTTCCTTCCATTTTTTTTCCTCTTTTTCTTCTCTTCTTCTTCTATAATTTAAAATTCTTTCAGTTTTAGGAATAGGCAGCTTTAGGCTTGGGTATCAGTATTGCCTTCCCTAGATATCTATAAATGATAAGCAAGTTATTCCATTTGGATCTCCATTTTTTTCAATTGTAAAGTGGAGCTAATACCAACCTCTTTCTTAGGGTTATTTTAAGAGTCAGATGAGATCATATATGTGTAAACATTCTGTAAATTCCAAAGCAATCAGCGTTTTTAAAGTAAAATTAGAACAAATCTTATTTCAAAAAAATGAGCCAAGTACCATATGTTAGGGTTGGGCCAACAAGATGTATATTATATATATTTAAAGAACCTTCAGTAGTTCTAATTTCTGTGTGCAGATCTGCCCTTAATCTGGCACTGACTACTTTGAATTAGAAACTTTAGCTCTGATGTGTAAGGAAACAGTGGATCAGACTCTAGTATTTTATAGCAGGTCTCAGAATATATGACAGTTTGCATATTTTTTAAAAATGGAAATTTTTAAAATACTTCTGTTAGTGAATAGAATTCTTAAAATTTAAATTTATACATTTACACATTAATTTATAAATTAAAATGAATGTCTTCTATAGTATTTCTTTGCACTTTTGCCTTCGTTTTGTTTATGTTTAAGTTTCTTAGAATATTGCCTGTGTTTTTGATCACTCTATCATTTTCTTTTGATTTCTTTTCTTTATAATTATTTCCAGGAATTCCTTAGAACATATCCTCATGTTTCTAAATCCATGTCTCATAATGTAACTGTAAAAGGCTTCCTTGTCAGTAAATCAGTGTATTAATTACTCAGTTTTCTTTGACTCTGTGAATAAATGGACTGCACCCTGCCAGTCTCCTCTGTCCATGGGATTCTCCAGGCAAGAATACTGAAGTGGATTGCCGTTTCCTTCTCCAGGGGGTCTTCCTAACCCAGGGATTGAAGCCAGGTCTCCTACATTGCAGATTCTTTACCATCTGAGTCACAAAATCCACAAATACAGAGATGATACTGGTAGGAGCATACACTTTGATTATGTCTCAGATAATAAATGATGGATTAAACTGCACACACCTGATTAGCTTTGTAAGGCTCCACTGACCCATTTCTCTGGTTTTCATCTTGGTTTAGGCACATACATGTCTACAAATCTAGAACATACTATTTATGTACTGGTTAATAACTGGCCCATATTATGATAGAATTCGTATCACAACAGTAAGTATAATCATAAAATATACCACCTACGATATTCTTTAAACTTCTTTCCGTTCTCACTCCAAATACCTTGAAGCTACTCTTTAGACTTAAAACATCTTGAATTATTCTCTTATCCCTCTAAATACCAGTTTAATTTACTAGGAGAATCTCGATTTTTATATTCAGTATCTTTGGGGACAATGTTAACCAGTTGGTAGAGAATACTATTTGATATGCATTTGACATCTACCGTTTTTCATGGATCCAACAAACTGTTACTGCGTCTTGGGTTCTGTTCACTTGCCAGCTGCTCCTCCTGCTTGAACTACTCAGCAGTTGAAGAGGGAATGTTCATATCCAACCTCTGGTGGATTGCAGCTGTGATCTGTGAGCTCATTGTTCTCCTCTGCAAAGCTGGTTATGGCCCTCACACTATGCCTATTAATTAGAACATATGAGCACTTACTGGCATTTTATGAGGAATTTAACAATAGATATTGAATATTAAATGTGGGACTGAAGGAAATGCTATAGTGTTCAAGTACTAAAAGGACACACATATGAAGCACATTTTTAGCTCTGATTTAAAAGAAATTGATGAAAAAGAAACTTTTTAAAGCATTAGTAGGCAACATACATACAGAAAGGGTGGTGCAATTTTGAGAAGAGAAAGGAATAAAATTAATTTATATAATGGAATAAAAAATAAAGAACAGTAAGCATTATTATTAGAAATATGTGACTCGGATTTGTAATCCTAATGGATCAAGAATATAATAGGAATTTATAATGTGATTGGCAAGCTTGGAAAGGGTTTGACAGGAAGTCTCTTTGTACATTTTGTTACAATAAAATAGAGCTCAGACTTTGAATTTCATATGATTTTAGTGTGCAGCAGCTAAAAAAAAATGTACAATTAATGTAGCGACTACAGTAGGACTGTATCATGAATACGTAGCTCATATATGGTAATTTATCCAAATCTTACAGAGTTCTATTGGGTAGAAGAAATCGAGTTTTGATAAACACAGTGTTCTTTAAACCTAGAGGTTTAATCTGAGTCTTAACAGTGGCCCAGCAGTCCATGAAATATTTATATTGTTTTTCTAAGTATATACATTATTTACCAAACAGTCTATAAAGTATTTACGTTGTTTTTCTAAATACAGTATACATTATTTACATTTCACTGTACTTTTTCCTGATTCAGGTAGAATGGGATGCTTAGAAATCACTGTAACTGATGATGCTCAACTAGAAGTTAGAATATGGGTGTGTCAAACTTCTCATTATAATTCTTTGCCTCTATTACTGGTTACCCAGCTAGGCTCTTCCAGTTGTTTGTAGGTCCTGGACAAAATATTTGAATTAGACTGTATAAGAATAATGCCGTAAGCCTACTTATGGTGGTGGTGGTGGTTTCGTCACTAGATTGTGTATGACTCTTGAGACCCCATGGCCTGTAGCCCACTAGGCTCCTCTGCCAGGGGATTTCCCAGACAAGAATAATGGAGTAGATTGTTGTTTCCTTTTCCAGGGGATCTTCCTGACCCAGGGATCAAACCCAGATCTCCTGTATTTCACGCAGTCTCTTGCATTGCAGGTGGATTCTTACCTAATTAAGTACCATGTAGAACTTTACAGAACATGTGGTGTAGCTTCTCAGTTTTAATAAAATGTTTGTTTTCCCTTATCCAAACTATTACCAGGAATTATAGGCCTAACTTCCCTTAAAGACCCTTTTACGTTTTTAATACTAAACATCAATATTTTTAATTAAAGTTATCTCTATGTATGTTTTTGTTCTTTAGTGTTCCCAAGAATTACTAGCTATCCAAATGATTATATGCTGAAAGTTGTTACTTAATAATATGCTTATATATAGACACATATTCTAAACATTATTATGCAGTGCAATTAAATATGTACATATACATTTATATACAATTACTAATGTTAAGTATTCTATGACATGCTGCAATTTGATATCCCTCAGAATTACAGAGACTTTTCTGGATTCCTGTAGCTAAGTCAGTAATTTTAAGGCTAAAATCGTAGTTTGAAAGTGGCTTCTGAAGTGAGAAAATGTGACCTGGGCCATTTTAGAATTTAAGTCCACCAGCCAGACTGCTCTAGGCTACACTGATGTTCTCCTATAGATATGCAGGTTTAGGAATTTTTTCTATTTGTATTTCAAAGAGTGAGATTGAAAAGAGTACAGATTGTTGGGAATACAGAATTTACTTGTAGAATAATTTCACAATTAAAATGTGTACATTTTAATTTACTTTAGGATTCAAGTATATAAATATGTAGATTCTTGGGACGTGGGAGAGAAAGCATTGTATAGATAATTCTGGCATAATTAATTTGGGCTGTAGCTCAGAATGTGCATGTTTCACAGACACTCCTTATAATTCTTATTCAAGTAGAGCTGGGGCCAAAAACATTGGAAAACACATTTTTGAAGTTATGGATATTAAACCATAAGTTACTGAAGTGAAGTGAAAGTCACTCAGTCATGTCTAACTTAGCCTGCCAGGCTCCTCTGTCCATGGAATTCTCCAGGCAACAATACTAGAATGGGTAGCCAATCCCTTCTCCAGGGGATCTTCCCAACCCAGTGATTGCACCCAGGTCTCCAGCATTGCAGGCAGATTTTTTAACCATCTGAGCCACCAGGGAAGCCCATAAGTTACTACCTATGACAGTAATCTATGATTCTGAAAACTATTGCCAACTGAATGAGCCAAATAGATTCTGTGCCCTAAAAGACCAATAAATACCAGGCATCTCAGGTATGGATCTAATATAGGACAAAAACTACTATTCCTCTGACTGTTGAATGGTGGCTTCCAGAAACTGCAGGGAGGGAGGAAAGAATGGGGAGGGGAAGTTGTTAATAGATGTAGAGTTTTGTTTTGTAAGATGAAAAGAGTTCCAGAGATTGGTTGTACAACAATGTGAATATTCTTAACACTTTTGAACTGTACATTAAAAATAGGTAAGATGGTAAATTTATGTTATTTTTATCTTATCAGAATTAGTTTCTTTAAACTGTAGTAGATACATATCAGTACTTTGTGGTCAGTGTTCCTCAAAATACTATAACTAATTTAGAAAGTAAAATCGGACAAAGGCAAGTAAAATATAAAAAAGAATATAGAATTGAAATAATTAAAATAAGATAACAAAAGACAAAATGAACAAGTGGAACTACATTAAACTAAAATGCTTCTGCACAGGGAATCATCAACAAAATGAAAAGGCAGCCTACTGAACAGGAGGAAATATTTTCAAGTCATATATCTGATAAGGTGTTAATATTCAAATATTTAAAATACTCAAGGGGACTTCCCCAATGG
>SJYC01132427.1:0-18079 GCA_006408675.1 Madoqua kirkii
TTTTTTTTTTTTTGGACAATTCATTTTCGAGTGTTAGACAAGAACCCAGTTTCGGGCCCTGGAAGGAGTCCCCCTTCCTGCAACAATTACACAAGATATTC
Organism: Madoqua kirkii; assembly: GCA_006408675.1. Classification (NCBI taxonomy): domain Eukaryota; kingdom Metazoa; phylum Chordata; class Mammalia; order Artiodactyla; family Bovidae; genus Madoqua; species Madoqua kirkii. The sequence goes on from SJYC01132427.1 coordinate 102, forward strand.
TTTGCAGAGAAATTTTGACAAGTTTTACTTAGCATTTATAAACAGTATCAGCAGCCTTCAAAATTTGTGGTATAATGGTAATTAACAAATTCTAATATTTCATCAACAGACAGATCCTAATCTGTGCTGATAAAATGTAGTGAACAATTATGATGCAATTAAATAGTTAAGAAACAATATACTGGGTCTTCATATACACATATACTTTCAGAGTTGCAGACAATGTGTTTAGTTCAAATGTGGTTATACTAAGCAATTTACCAAATAGAGTGAGCATGTGAATAGGCCAGTGAGAACTAGCTGATACATTTTTAGATCAAAAGTATGTTGATCCTTTGTGTGGTAATTGTCTACTTCTATTATTGCTGATATACAAAAATTCAGTTCAGTTCAGTCGCTCAGTCTTGTCCGACTCTTTGCGACCCCATGAATCATAGCACGCCAGGCCTCCCTGTCCATCACCGACTCCCGGAGTTCACTCAGACTCACATTCATTGAGGCAGTGATGCCATCCAGCCACCTCATCCTCTGTCGTCCCCTTCTCCTCCTTCCTCCAATCCCTCCCAGCATCAGATTCTTTTCCAATGAGTCAACTCTTCGCATGAGGTGGCCAAAGTACTGGAGTTTCAGCTTTGGCATCATTCCTTCCAAAGAAATCCCAGGGCTGATCTCCTTCAGAATGGACTGGTTATATACAAAAATTATGAATTGAAAAATATTTCCACTTACATTCATTGTCAGAAATTAAGGAAAATAAGCTGTTTTGATACAAGCATTGGTTGTATGTTAAACATGTATTATTTCACAAAATGTGCCAAATCCTTTTTATTCCCAACCTGGTTTGCAGCACAAAGAGAAATTTAAGTGGATGTTTAGAAGTAATTGAGTGAAATTAAGTACTTGTGTGCTTGGTGTTATTGGGGAAAACTGCTGAAAATGTGAAATTGTTATTCCAAGTTCAGGAACAATTTGGGTCATTAATAACAAGCCTTATGTAAATATTATTTGTTTTTTTTCCCCCTAGGTAAAAAGTAAGTTTTTAGGTGAAAGATAATTTAGAAATTAATTTTTAGACATTAGGTATATATTTAAAAGGTTTAGAAGTATTTTCTTTAGTTCTTATTTTAATGTCTGACGGTTTAATAAGTGTTAAGCTCTAGTGCTTATGGTACAGAGTCCTAACAAACTAGACTCAAAGTTACTTTCTGTCTCAAGGAGGCATGGTTTTCTCCCTCTGTTTCCTTCCTCCCTTCCTTCCTTCCTTCTTTCCTTCAGTTTTACCATCCACCCTTCCTTCCATTTTTTTTCCTCTTTTTCTTCTCTTCTTCTTCTATAATTTAAAATTCTTTCAGTTTTAGGAATAGGCAGCTTTAGGCTTGGGTATCAGTATTGCCTTCCCTAGATATCTATAAATGATAAGCAAGTTATTCCATTTGGATCTCCATTTTTTTCAATTGTAAAGTGGAGCTAATACCAACCTCTTTCTTAGGGTTATTTTAAGAGTCAGATGAGATCATATATGTGTAAACATTCTGTAAATTCCAAAGCAATCAGCGTTTTTAAAGTAAAATTAGAACAAATCTTATTTCAAAAAAATGAGCCAAGTACCATATGTTAGGGTTGGGCCAACAAGATGTATATTATATATATTTAAAGAACCTTCAGTAGTTCTAATTTCTGTGTGCAGATCTGCCCTTAATCTGGCACTGACTACTTTGAATTAGAAACTTTAGCTCTGATGTGTAAGGAAACAGTGGATCAGACTCTAGTATTTTATAGCAGGTCTCAGAATATATGACAGTTTGCATATTTTTTAAAAATGGAAATTTTTAAAATACTTCTGTTAGTGAATAGAATTCTTAAAATTTAAATTTATACATTTACACATTAATTTATAAATTAAAATGAATGTCTTCTATAGTATTTCTTTGTACTTTTGCCTTCGTTTTGTTTATGTTTAAGTTTCTTAGAATATTGCCTGTGTTTTTGATCACTCTATCATTTTCTTTTGATTTCTTTTCTTTATAATTATTTCCAGGAATTCCTTAGAACATATCCTCATGTTTCTAAATCCATGTCTCATAATGTAACTGTAAAAGGCTTCCTTGTCAGTAAATCAGTGTATTAATTACTCAGTTTTCTTTGACTCTGTGAATAAATGGACTGCACCCTGCCAGTCTCCTCTGTCCATGGGATTCTCCAGGCAAGAATACTGAAGTGGATTGCCGTTTCCTTCTCCAGGGGGTCTTCCTAACCCAGGGATTGAAGCCAGGTCTCCTACATTGCAGATTCTTTACCATCTGAGTCACAAAATCCACAAATACAGAGATGATACTGGTAGGAGCATACACTTTGATTATGTCTCAGATAATAAATGATGGATTAAACTGCACACACCTGATTAGCTTTGTAAGGCTCCACTGACCCATTTCTCTGGTTTTCATCTTGTTTAGGCACATACATGTCTACAAATCTAGAACATACTATTTATGTACTGGTTAATAACTGGCCCATATTATGATAGAATTCGTATCACAACAGTAAGTATAATCATAAAATATACCACCTACGATATTCTTTAAACTTCTTTCCGTTCTCACTCCAAATACCTTGAAGCTACTCTTTAGACTTAAAACATCTTGAATTATTCTCTTATCCCTCTAAATACCAGTTTAATTTACTAGGAGAATCTCGATTTTTATATTCAGTATCTTTGGGGACAATGTTAACCAGTTGGTAGAGAATACTATTTGATATGCATTTGACATCTACCGTTTTTCATGGATCCAACAAACTGTTACTGCGTCTTGGGTTCTGTTCACTTGCCAGCTGCTCCTCCTGCTTGAACTACTCAGCAGTTGAAGAGGGAATGTTCATATCCAACCTCTGGTGGATTGCAGCTGTGATCTGTGAGCTCATTGTTCTCCTCTGCAAAGCTGGTTATGGCCCTCACACTATGCCTATTAATTAGAACATATGAGCACTTACTGGCATTTTATGAGGAATTTAACAATAGATATTGAATATTAAATGTGGGACTGAAGGAAATGCTATAGTGTTCAAGTACTAAAAGGACACACATATGAAGCACATTTTTAGCTCTGATTTAAAAGAAATTGATGAAAAAGAAACTTTTTAAAGCATTAGTAGGCAACATACATACAGAAAGGGTGGTGCAATTTTGAGAAGAGAAAGGAATAAAATTAATTTATATAATGGAATAAAAAATAAAGAACAGTAAGCATTATTATTAGAAATATGTGACTCGGATTTGTAATCCTAATGGATCAAGAATATAATAGGAATTTATAATGTGATTGGCAAGCTTGGAAAGGGTTTGACAGGAAGTCTCTTTGTACATTTTGTTACAATAAAATAGAGCTCAGACTTTGAATTTCATATGATTTTAGTGTGCAGCAGCTAAAAAATAATGTACAATTAATGTAGCGACTACAGTAGGACTGTATCATGAATACGTAGCTCATATATGGTAATTTATCCAAATCTTACAGAGTTCTATTGGGTAGAAGAAATCGAGTTTTGATAAACACAGTGTTCTTTAAACCTAGAGGTTTAATCTGAGTCTTAACAGTGGCCCAGCAGTCCATGAAATATTTATATTGTTTTTCTAAGTATATACATTATTACCAAACAGTCTATAAAGTATTTACGTTGTTTTTCTAAATACAGTATACATTATTTACATTTCACTGTACTTTTTCCTGATTCAGGTAGAATGGGATGCTTAGAAATCACTGTAACTGATGATGCTCAACTAGAAGTTAGAATATGGGTGTGTCAAACTTCTCATTATAATTCTTTGCCTCTATTACTGGTTACCCAGCTAGGCTCTTCCAGTTGTTTGTAGGTCCTGGACAAAATATTTGAATTAGACTGTATAAGAATAATGCCGTAAGCCTACTTATGGTGGTGGTGGTGGTTTCGTCACTAGATTGTGTATGACTCTTGAGACCCCATGGCCTGTAGCCCACTAGGCTCCTCTGCCAGGGGATTTCCCAGACAAGAATAATGGAGTAGATTGTTGTTTCCTTTTCCAGGGGATCTTCCTGACCCAGGGATCAAACCCAGATCTCCTGTATTTCACGCAGTCTCTTGCATTGCAGGTGGATTCTTACCTAATTAAGTACCATGTAGAACTTTACAGAACATGTGGTGTAGCTTCTCAGTTTTAATAAAATGTTTGTTTTCCCTTATCCAAACTATTACCAGGAATTATAGGCCTAACTTCCCTTAAAGACCCTTTTACGTTTTTAATACTAAACATCAATATTTTTAATTAAAGTTATCTCTATGTATGTTTTTGTTCTTTAGTGTTCCCAAGAATTACTAGCTATCCAAATGATTATATGCTGAAAGTTGTTACTTAATAATATGCTTATATATAGACACATATTCTAAACATTATTATGCAGTGCAATTAAATATGTACATATACATTTATATACAATTACTAATGTTAAGTATTCTATGACATGCTGCAATTTGATATCCCTCAGAATTACAGAGACTTTTCTGGATTCCTGTAGCTAAGTCAGTAATTTTAAGGCTAAAATCGTAGTTTGAAAGTGGCTTCTGAAGTGAGAAAATGTGACCTGGGCCATTTTAGAATTTAAGTCCACCAGCCAGACTGCTCTAGGCTACACTGATTTCTCCTATAGATATGCAGGTTTAGGAATTTTTTCTATTTGTATTTCAAAGAGTGAGATTGAAAAGAGTACAGATTGTTGGGAATACAGAATTTACTTGTAGAATAATTTCACAATTAAAATGTGTACATTTTAATTTACTTTAGGATTCAAGTATATAAATATGTAGATTCTTGGGACGTGGGAGAGAAAGCATTGTATAGATAATTCTGGCATAATTAATTTGGGCTGTAGCTCAGAATGTGCATGTTTCACAGACACTCCTTATAATTCTTATTCAAGTAGAGCTGGGGCCAAAAACATTGGAAAACACATTTTTGAAGTTATGGATATTAAACCATAAGTTACTGAAGTGAAGTGAAAGTCACTCAGTCATGTCTAACTTAGCCTGCCAGGCTCCTCTGTCCATGGAATTCTCCAGGCAACAATACTAGAATGGGTAGCCAATCCCTTCTCCAGGGGATCTTCCCAACCCAGTGATTGCACCCAGGTCTCCAGCATTGCAGGCAGATTTTTTAACCATCTGAGCCACCAGGGAAGCCCATAAGTTACTACCTATGACAGTAATCTATGATTCTGAAAACTATTGCCAACTGAATGAGCCAAATAGATTCTGTGCCCTAAAAGACCAATAAATACCAGGCATCTCAGGTATGGATCTAATATAGGACAAAAACTACTATTCCTCTGACTGTTGAATGGTGGCTTCCAGAAACTGCAGGGAGGGAGGAAAGAATGGGGAGGGGAAGTTGTTAATAGATGTAGAGTTTTGTTTTGTAAGATGAAAAGAGTTCCAGAGATTGGTTGTACAACAATGTGAATATTCTTAACACTTTTGAACTGTACATTAAAAATAGGTAAGATGGTAAATTTATGTTATTTTTATCTTATCAGAATTAGTTTCTTTAAACTGTAGTAGATACATATCAGTACTTTGTGGTCAGTGTTCCTCAAAATACTATAACTAATTTAGAAAGTAAAATCGGACAAAGGCAAGTAAAATATAAAAAAGAATATAGAATTGAAATAATTAAAATAAGATAACAAAAGACAAAATGAACAAGTGGAACTACATTAAACTAAAATGCTTCTGCACAGGGAATCATCAACAAAATGAAAAGGCAGCCTACTGAACAGGAGGAAATATTTTCAAGTCATATATCTGATAAGGTGTTAATATTCAAATATTTAAAATACTCAAGGGGACTTCCCCAATGGATCAGTGTTAAAAAAAAAAAAGAAAAACTCTGTCTGTAATGCAGGAGACTCAGGAGATAAGGAATCGATCCCTTGGTCTGGAGGATCCCCTTGAGGAGGAAATGGTCACCCATTCCAGTACTCTTGCCCAAAGAATCCCATAGACAGAGGAGCCTGGTGGGGTATAGTCCAAAGGGTTGCAAAGAACTGGACACAGCTCAGCAACTGAGCATAAAACAGCACAACTCAATAACAAAGAATCAAGCAATGCAATGAAAGAATGTGCAGAAAGATCCTAAGAGACTTCTTTAAAAAAACGAAATACAAATAGGCTGCTGCTGCTAAGTCGCTTCAGTCGTGTCCGACTCTGCGACCCGAAAGATGGCAGCCCACCAGGCTTTTCTGTCCCTGGGATTTTCCAGGCAAGAACACTGGAGTGGGTTGCCATTTCCTTCTCCAATGCATGAAAGTGAAAAGTGAAAGTGAGGTCACTCAGTCATGTCCAACTCTAGCGACCCCATGGACTGCAGCCCACCAGGCTTCTCCATCGGTGGGACTTTCCAGGCAAAGAGTACTGGAGTGGGATGCCATCATCCATGAAAATATGTTCAACATCACTCATTATCATGGAAATGCAAATCAAAACCATAAGAGATGTCACCTCATATCTGTTAGAATGGTTACCAACAAAAAGGTTAGAGATGACAAGGTTATTTAGGATATGGACGAAAGGGAAATTTTTTGCACTGTGTGGCAGCCACCATGAAAAATAGTATGGAAGTTCTTCAAAAAAGTAAAACTAGAGCTACCATGTGATCCAGCAGTCCTACATCTGGATATTTACTTGAAGAAAGCAAAAACACCAGCTGGAAAAGATATATGCACTTTCATGTTTATTAAAGCCAAATAAGGAAGCAACATAATTGTCCACTGATGGATGAATGGAAAAGAAGATATATTTAAATAAAATGAGTATATATTTGACACAAAAAAGAAAAAAAAAATCTTGCCATTTGTGACAACATGGGTGGACCTTGAGGACATTATGCTAATAGAAATAAATCAGAGAAAGACAAATATCATATGATCTCACTTATATGTGAAAACTAAAATAAAGCAAAAACACTAGCTCATAGATACAGCACAAATATTCATGGTTGCCAGAAAAAAAGGGAGAGAATGTGGGCAAAATGAGTGAAGGGAGTCAAAAGTACAACTTCCATTATAGAGGAAACAAGTCATGGGATGTAATGTTCAACATGGTGGAGAAAAACAAACTAATATTTTAAAACAAGGTTTAGAGGGTAGATTTGAGAAACATTTTTAAAACCTTGAAAGTTGGAGTAAAATGATCATAAGCTTAGAATTAATAATTTAGTTATATGTTAGAATTCATAATTTAGTTAGTAAAGTAATATAATTTTTGTGGAATGAGTAGATCTGACAGAATATTCAGGTTTTATATTCTGGAACTGGGAATGGGACCAACCACACTAAAGTGTATGGACACGACCAGAAGAGAAAACTGAGAAGCAGTTTATTATTTTCATTATCATCATGATGATTATTATCAAGAAAGAAGATAAAGGCAGTTAATGTAAGGTTGATAACCAAAGATTTCTGTTATTACCTCTCATGGGTAATCTGAGCAAACTAATACTAAGGGTACAGTGCCTGCCTTAAGAGTGGGGATTAATTAGCAGAAATATATGTATACATTGAGTTAGCTTTTCCAAATTACAGTTCACACACTGAACCAAACTTGTTAGCTATTATTATCATCTACCCATTACCAATTACTTATTTATGATATTGGACCTTTATATCACTTAGGTACTAATAAGAGTCTAAGATCACATGATATTTTCACAGACTGATTGCAATTTTCTTTTGTAGATAAAATAATAAAGCAATTGAAGCTGAGGATGTAATGCTTTCTATGATGTCTGTTTTGATGCCTGTGAACCAACATCTGGCCTTTTTTTGTTTTTTAATTGCCTTAAGAATCTTTGGCACAGCTTTTAATTGGTCTTGATATTCGCAGATCTCAGGTCATTCAAAACACCAGAAAAAAAGTCATTTGCATTGCATCCTTTCTTTTTCTCATACCTATATATTCTCAGGTTTATTGTGGATTTATTTCACTTATGGAAATACAGTTGTTTCTATAAATGTAGAGAAATGCAGACTGTATAACAACAGAATCCTTTTCCCTTCTCTTCTCTATCCTGCCATCAGCTGCTCTAAGCTGGCATTAGGTGGATTTAGGCTATTGCTGGTAAAATAATATTGATATTTACTTAACATTTCCCATATCCTTAACAAGGACTTTACAAAGATCATCTCATTTAATCTTAACAACCGTACTAGGTTGTTAGAGAACTAATGTCTCTGTTCTAAGGAGGAAACTGAAATTTAGAAAGTATAGAAACTTGGTTAAGGACAACCCAGATAGTGTGTATGGATGCTGAGGTTTGAAATCAAAATGCTATTTCCAGTTCATGACTCTTTAACATAATTGCTGCAGTTGGTGGCCAAATCTTTGTCTGAGGAATTCCTTTTCCACCTACCAATATCTCTCCCTATTAGCCTGGATATATTTTATGTTTTGATCTCCATGGAATACACAGGCAAGTCTAAATTATAGCCCTTCAGCTCCAGAAGGACTAGTCACAAGGACTAGAATGCTTGAATAATTTCTTCTCCTTTGCTGCTGTAGTTCAGTCATTAACTCATGTTTGACCCTTTATGAGACCATGATCTGCATCACGCCAGGCTTCTGTGTCCTTTAACATCTCCAAGAGTTTGCTCAAACTCACGTCCATTAAGTCAGTGATGCTATCTAATCGTCTCATCCTCTGCTACTCCCTCCTCCTTTTGCCCTCAATCTTTCCCAGCATCAGAGTCTTTTCCAATGAGCCAGCTCTCTGCATTAGGTGGCCAAAGTATTGGAGCTTCAGCTTTAGCATCAGTCTTTTCAGTGAATATTCAGGGCTGATTTCCTTTAAGATTGGCTGAGTTTGATTTCCTTGCTGTTTCAGGAGTCTTCTTCAGCGTCACAGTTTGAAGCATCAGTTCTTTGGCACTCGGCTTTCTATATGATCCAACTGTCATATCCATACATGACTACTGGAAAAACCACAGCTTTAACTATACAGACCTTTGTCAGTGAAATGATGTTTCTGTTCTTTAATACGCTGTCTACTTAGTCCTAGCAAATTCCCTCAGTGCAGTTTCAATTTCTCTGCTTTGATCTCTGAGAAGGCAATGGCACCCCACTCTAGTACTGTTGCCTGGAAAATCCCAGGGACGGCGGAGCCTGGTGGGCTGCCGTCTATGGGGTCGCACAGAGTCGGACACGACTGAAGTGTCTTAGCAGCGGCAGCAGCCTTTGATCTCTAAGCTATGTTATGAAATATGATATCAGTACCAATTCTTATCTAGACCAAGCCTTCTGACATATTATCTCAAATTGTTGCTACTACTTGAAGACATTTTTCTATTGGTTTTCTCAATCAAATGGAACTTATGGAACCAAGATATAGAGATGCCATCTTTATTTTGTTACTTAAGGGATTTCTGCTCTTCTCAATTTATTCATCCCAGTAGAGATTGTAAAAAATCAAAATCAAGGATTTGAATCACTCGTACCAATGAACTTTCAAAGTTGAAATGGGCAATATTTAAAAGAAAAGAATAAACTAGCAAGTTTTACTCAAGATAAATTAAAAAAAAACTGAATAAATAATAAAAACAAAAAATAATTAACCAAAACATCTACTTCTCTACATACCCAGTTTTCATAACACAGCTATTTTTCCTTTGCGTTTCCTTCAAGTGCAGGATGTACATATCTGCATATCATAATTTCTCTCTCTTTTTCAGTTTTTTATGGGTTGAACAGTGCCTTTATACCATATTATCTAATCTTTGGAGCAGGAAGTGTAACATTTTTAAGTTAGTCCAGTGCACTGAGGGATGTCAAGTCTTTAGATATAGTTTTAACTCTCAAGTTTTGCTGAATCTTGATAAAGGCTCTCCAATATAGTTTGCATTAAGTGCATTTCATCACAGATCTTCAAGCTTTTCACAGCTCCCAAAGTAATATTTATATATTTATCTAAGAAATATTGATGCAAATCTTTTATGCATTATGAATTTCCTAAAATTTTGCACAACAGCAGTCCTGTAGAATTTACTGCAGGGAGACGATTTCACAGTCAAATGTGTGTATAACATATCTTCCTTTAGAGGTTCACAACATACACCAGAATATTAAGGCTGGAAGATGCCTCCTGGTGAAGAAATCTGTTTAAATTTGCTTAATCACTTACTGGTTATCTGCCATGGAATTCTCTATTTATTTTGAATAGCTGTTTTAAAATATTATGTGGGAAATACTGTTATCTTTAAAGTATACTCAACACACACAAGACTAGCTTCCTATAATGTAGCCTTATCTATGAATTCCTTCTGTTCTTTTCAGAGATTCTTTAAAATATTATTTATTCAGAAATCCCAGATTATATGATCATCCATGAGGAAATTACATAAAGGGAAAATATATATCACTTTTATATTCCTAAGGGCCTATTTTAAAAGATATTCTTAACAATACCATGCAACCAAGACAGGGAATATTACACATGCTAGTTTCCAAGAGAATTACATACATAGTATGAGACGGTTATTGATACTTTTGATACATTTTGTTATGTCTTGCCTTGTCAACAGGAATAATGAGTCTTGTTGGAAAAATATTTCCTTTTTACAAATTTCTTCTGAGAAAATAACCCTCAAACTTAGAAAAATATGGTATAAAGACTGAGAAGTCTGAAAAGATTTTGTTCTCAGTCTTTCTTAAGTCAACTCTTAAATTCTTCAGTATGAAATAATCTCTAATTCTGGCTGCATAATTGCTTTCAGTGCTTAGATAAAATGGTGACCGATGAAGCAGTTCCCACAGAAGTAATGCTGGAGGTAGTGGTGATATGTGCCACCTGGGGGCCTTGGTCCAACAGCTGTGCAAAAGCTGAATTTTCAGTTAGGGAAAAGTCACATATGAGTAACTACACATCACACACACCATTTACAACAGCATGAGCGCAGAACACGGTGAGCTTTCCCATATTGCTACCTTATGCAGCTTTCCTTTCAAATGCTATTTTTCTTGACCTTGATCATCCTCACGGATAGCTACCCCAATGTCGACAGTCCTCATATTTTATCAGCAACAAAATGTTGCTTATTAAGGTAGCTAAATAAACTCTTATTGTAGTTAAACCAATTTGTATCTGTGCCAGATCCACCCCCTGGTCATAGAATGAGAATACTTGGAGAGCTGCCTGGCTGTAGAGCAAGCTTATGTATATCATTGATTCTCAAATGGACAGAAAATGTGCAAAATTTGCTTAGAACCAAAGGTTTGTCAAGAGAAATGGTGTCTTTGAGGGAAAGACTGCACAAATAGCCTCTTAGCAGCCAAAAGTATTACATACCCAGAGGAAACTATAAGCTTTTTGTACAGATGCTACATAAGCGTGCCAAGGAACCATATGCTGCCGCAGGAAGAATATTTTTGCAGTTTGGCATCTGGATTGTGGAATTACCATTCAATGGGGAAAATGAGAAGCATATGAAGAGGAAGAATGAGATAGTGTCCTCACTGCAGGAAAATCCAAGTTGTGCAAAGGTGAATATCGAATGTCATTTTAATGGAGAGGAAATTTAATTTCTATGACTATTTCTTACAGGTTTTAAGTGGTTACAAAGTCTGCTCTGTGGAAATAAAGAAAGTAGATTAGAGGTATTCATGCTATTAATAAACTTTTTTATTTAGGAGATTTTTGAATCTGAGAGACCGAAGGCAGAAAAAGTTAGTAAAATACAGGATTTTTGATTGACCTTACTGCTTTCCTTTAATTATTTCTGTATTCCATCCTATTATTTTAATATAAAATAAACCTAATAAAAAAACTAATTTTCACTTGTTTTTTGTATCAGGTTATTTGATATGAAATATGACCTATGAGGTAACTGTACTAACAAATTCTGGTACCCCATTTAAAATGGCATTCAAGTAAAAGTGAGTAAAAAGGAATAGATTTGGACAGACACATTGGGCAGCAAAATGACTTGTAAAGACTCCATAAGTATTTAAATGTGAGATCAACAGACACATTCAAGCTGGCAGCCAAGAAACAAAACAAACTGTACTGTGGATTTAATTCAGTCACATTATATTGGTAAAAGTGGATCTTTTAGAAAGAGAAAGTTTAAATTTATGCAATTTTGTGAAAGAAATCAGCAGATAAACTGTTTCCACTGTTTCCCCATCTATTTCCCATGAAGTGATGGGACCAGATGCCAAGGTTAAATTTTTCTCAGGCTCTGTTTACATGTTGCCAAAACAACTCATCTTTTTAATTATTTATGGGGAAAAATCAGCTAGACAGTGTATTTATTGTCAGGGAGCAGCCAACTGACAAGAGTTTCCACCTCTGACTGGTTGAATATTTTGCAAAACAGAAACACATTAAGTGGATTATTTCAGTTAACTCTCTTCCTTTCTTACCATGACTATTCTTCATCTGTCTTATTCACATCTGCTTCTAAAGTAGCTAATTAATTACAAAAGACTGTGTGATTTTCATTTCACCCTCACATATATCTTATCATGATAACTTTGTGTGGCAAGTCAGGATCGTGGTGGCCCCATTTCTCAGATTAAAGTTTTGACCCCAGGTGGAAAGTAAATGATTTATATAAAACCATTTAACTAGAAGCAGAACATGTGTCATCTGATTTTTAATCCAACACATACACACACACAAAGACTATTCTTCATCTGTCTTATTCACATCTGCTTCTAAAGTAGCTAATTAATTACAAAAGACTGTGTGATTTTCATTTCACCCTCACATATATCTTATCATGATAACTTTGTGTGGCAAGTCAGGATCGTGGTGGCCCCATTTCTCAGATTAAAGTTTTGACCCCAGGTGGAAAGTAAATGATTTATATAAAACCATTTAACTAGAAGCAGAACATGTGTCATCTGATTTTTAATCCAACACATACACACACACAAACATACACATATCTACCTTATACACACTCACTCAGTTTTATCCTTTAAGTAACTCCATACAACCCTGGGATTTCTTTGGAAGGAATGACGCTAACGCTGAAACTCCAGTACTTTGGCCACCTCATTCGAAGAGTTGACTCATTGGAAAAGACTCTGATGCTGGGAAGGATTGGGGGCAGGAGAAGGGGATGACAGAGGATGAGATGGCTGGATGGCATCACTGACTTGATAAACGTGAGTCTGAGTGAACTCCGGGAGATGGTGATGGACAGGGAGCTCTGGCGTGGTGTGATTCATGGGGTCGTGAAGAGTTGGAGGTGACTGAGCGACTGAACTGAACTGAACTGATACAACCCTTTCCATATTGGAAAATTCAATCAGATCATTGACTTACCTATTTGGTGCTAAACACACATCTTGTTGAATTAATCTTTTAAATTAATTTACCAGTTTCAAAAAAATTGTATGAACCTGCCTAATTTTAAAAGCCTTTGCTTTGTCAAGTGTGTGAAAATACAGATTATTTCCTGATAAAATGCTCTAATGAAGTAGATATTTTACATTTCTGAATTGTTATAAGTTATGGATGTTAGATGATGCAGTTAAAGAGTAGTGCATATATGTCAATCCCAATCTCCCAATTCATCCCACCCTTTCTCCCCCACCCAACTCTGCATATCCATCCTCTATGCCTGCATCTCTACTCCTGCCCTGCAAATTCATTCATCTTTACTATTTTTCTAGATTCCTCATTTATGGGCTTTTTATTGTTGCTGTTGTCAGTATTGTTATCAATTTTATTAGTTGAGACTGTATTCATACTGTCCAAGGGCTTCCCAGGTGGTGCAGAGGTTAAAAGCGTCTGCTGCAATGTGGGAGACCTGGGTTCGATCCCTGAGTGGGGACGATCCCCTGGAGAAGGAAATGGCAACCCACTCCAGTATTCTTGCCTGGAGAATCCCATGGATGGAGGAGCCTGGTGGACTATAGTCCATGGATCACAAAGAGTCAGACATGACTTCACTTTCGCTTCCACTTTCATGCTGTCTCAAAACCAACCTTTAAATAGTCAGTGTTTAGATATATTTCTAGTGCTAGGGTAGAAAACATTTGTTCCTAAGGCACAAAGATCATCCCACTATTGAAACAAAGTTTCCAAGTTTAATTTTGTTTTTCTCTTGGTAGCATACAACAACCATTCACTGTATCTCTCCATTATATGCAGTGATGTTTGTGTCTTGCCCTAGAGGTTCAATGACTTGTAACTATCACCAGGAGCAAGTTTAAAGTTATACTCAGGAGTCTTTCGCTCTATTTTCCTCTTGTAAGCCTTTGCTACAGAAACATGTATTATATATTATTTATATGTAAAAGATGTATGTTTTGAGCAATACATGTTTTATGTATGTTGCCAAAGGCTATTGCCAAAGAAAAACATTTATTTTAAGCTATGTTAACATGTGATTATTTGATATATTACTGTTCTCTCTCTAATACTTTCTTAATCTCCTAGCTTCAAGGAAGAAGTTTAGTCATTACTATAACATACCTTCATCATTGAAATTCAGTTTTGGAAATCTGTAAATATATAAAGCAACAAAATAGAAACTCCAATTTATTTCCAATACCCTTAATATATTCTTAACATATTATAATTAAAGTCCCTGAAGAAAAGACATGACTCCTCACCTCGTAACAATATACTCATATGTTCTCATCTAAGCTACGTCCACTTTGTTTTAGGCATTTGAGATATGAAAGTTTCTGGGAGACTTGCCTAGCAAAGGAAGGCAACTCATGATCCCCCTCATAGCTTTCTTTGAAAACCATTTTTTAGAAAAATGATAAATGCATTAACCTTGTTCTGATCTTAGGCACATCACTGCAGGCAGGAACAATTGAAAGGAAGGAATTTTTATATAGATTTCATTGCTAAAATATTTTTCTAGAAGCGAAGCCAAAGGCTAATCTGGGCTCCAGGATCAGCTACCAAAACCCTTGGCTGGCTCTGCTGCCTCTGTCCAGACACCCCTGGAGGAGTGAAGGGTTTCTGACTTAGTACTTGGTGTAATTTATATCTATTTTTCCTTTATTTTTACTTATTCTGCACATATTCCTGGTAATGAAATTTGGGACTGCTCTAAACTTCACTTTTAAGCCAGGAATAAATAGAAGATGTTAACTTGGTCTTTTTCAGGATATTTCCTTTTATATGCCAACACTGCAGTTTGGGGTTATTGGCAATATATAACATGGCAAAATATTGTTCATATAGAATTAAAGTACATTCCTAACAGATATTACCAAAGCCAACATAGAATGGGTCAACTGCATGACACAAACTTATTGCTTTTCTACTTTAAATGAAAATGTGTATTCAGCGGAAGGGTCACAAATATTCCAAGGCAATTTGTTTGTGGTTTGATTGACTGGAAATGCCAGTGGACTTTACCTAAGAAGACTGTTACAGCAAATGCCTATTGTGTTTTGTTCATGCATTCAGGGGACGGAATGCCAAGGAAGGCTCCAGAGACATAAAGCTGCCAGTGCCTCATGACTCTCAAAAGGACAATGCCATTGACAGAACCCACAAGAGGGCTCCTGTCTTTAATGAGGTTTTGATTCAGGAACCATTAGTAAAGTTTTATTGATCATAGCAACATCCTCATCTGAAATTTGGCTCCTTGAAAGCTCAATCTCATCATATAAAAGTTGTATTTTCTTTGAGAGATAGAGCCATTGCATTTCCTCTTTAGAAAAATCAAAACAAAAAATAAAACTCCATCTTCTTGCCCTTATTCCTTAATATCCTGTGTACTTTGTCAAGGGTATATCTTCAAGAATGAAAAACTGGCATGTATGTGTAACAACCCTAATACTAACATTATTCTTCAAAAGATAATGCCATGTATTTCAAATATTGCTTTGAATAATCATTAGCAACATGGCATAGGCAGATTTATAATCAGTTTAGAATTAAAGTGGCAAGCTGCTAAATAATTTTTAAGTTGAAAAAAATGTTTTATAAAATTTTAATAGGACTATTGAAAACAAATCCATCGAAAAGGCACTGGATTGTGATTTACTAATAGTCAGCTATGTTTCTGTTGCTTGTACTGATGGACAAAGTTAGAGTTGAGAGTCAGACATGATTTGTGTTGAGTATTTCTTGATGGAAAATGCTTTCATGTTCTCAGAACTTTTTATGAGTTAATGTGAAATGAGTCCTTACAGCAGAAACTCTAAATATTTAGAGAAAGTAGATATTTTTGCTGCAAGTTCAGATTTTATATTTGATTAATAAGATGCAAATATCTTTAAAATTGAGAAGGCATTATATTTTAGTGTCATTTGTATTTCAATGTAGTGAAATAAATTGTTTCAAAAAGAATAAAAATATTATTTTTATAAAAATTCTCATATTACTCAATTGAGTAATACAGTAGAAAACTGTATTAGTTATACCTACTTCATACCATCCTCTTTCATTTATATGCAAAGAGCAAAATACCTAGTTTATTTTCTTATTCTAAACCTTTGGGATTGATTTTAATAATAGATATGTAACCAGGCAAATAAAACTCCCCCAAAGTAATCAGGACAGAATTAGTGGCTCCAGGTGAGAACCAGGAAATAAACAGACTATATGACAGAACAGCTGGGTAGAGGCTTTGCACATTTGGAGATATAGTAAGAATCTCCTTCTATAGCTAGATACTGCTTTTGCTAAAAACTGGGGGCTAATACTTTACTGACCAGGATTTTCTCATTGTCCTGCAATTGTTGATATGGTATTGGAAATTCTATAAAAACCAAGAGTTTTTCACTAAATTTCAGTCCAACATTGATTAGTCCTCTCTTCCAGGAATATCTCCTCTGATGAGATTATTTATGGTTGCATGGGACTTCCTTGGTGGTTTCAGCTGGTAAAGAATCTACATGCAGTTTGGGAGACCTGGATTTGATTCCTGGGTTGAGAAGATCCCCTGGAGAAGGGACGGCTACCCAATCCAGTATTCTGGCCTGGAGAATTCCATGGAATGTACAGTTCATGGGGTTGCAGAGTCAGACTTTCACTCACTATGATTGTACTAGATCCCTTTGTTGTTCTTCAGTTGCTAAGTCATGTTTGACTCTTCAACCTCATGAAATGCAGCATGCCAGGCTCCTCTGTCCTCCTCTATCTCTCTGAGTTTGCTCAAATTCATGTCCATTGAGTTGGTGATACCATCTGACCATCTCATTCTCTGCTTCTCCCTTCTTCTCTTGCCTCCCATCTTTTCCCACATCAGGGTCTTTTCTAAAGAGTCAGCTGTTTACATCATATGGCCAAAATATTTGAGCTTCAGCTTCAACATCTGACCTTCCAATGAATATTCAGGGTGGATTTCCTTTAGGATTGACTAGTTTAATCTCCTGGCAGTCCAAGGGATTCTTTTACAATGCTGGAAGCTAGAATTCTGAGTTCAAGGTATGAGCATACTTAGCTTCTTCCTTTGCTTCCAGATGGCTGCCTTCTGATTGTGCCTTTCTGTTATCTTCCCCACCCCTTTCTCTCTCTCTCTCTGTGCGTATCCTAATCTCTTCTTCTTATAAGGATACTAGTCATACTGATGGGGGCCCACATCAGTGATCCTATTTTAACATAATCATGTCTTGAAAGGCTGTGTCTCAAAATATGGTTCCATTTTAAGGTACTGGCAATCAGAACTTCAACGTATGAATTTTGTGAGATACAGTATAACCGACAGAAATTCCTTAGAGATTGTCTTCATTTTCTCTCCAATGTTTTCTGATTTTTCTGGGAATATTTTTTTGTGTGCTCAGCATGACATCAGTTCAGTTCAGTACAGTTCAGTAGCTCAGCCTTGTCCGACTCTGCAACTCCATGAATTGCAGCACGCCAGGCCTCCCTCTCCATCACCAACTCCCAGAGTTCACTCAGACTCACGTCCATCGAGTCCGTGATGCCATCCAGCCATCTCATCCTCTGTTGTCCCTTTCTCCTCCTGCCCCCAATCCCT
>SJYC01132432.1:0-22745 GCA_006408675.1 Madoqua kirkii
GTGTATATGTATGTCTTCGTTTAAAGCAACACCACTGTTCTTCAACAGAATATCAGCAGAAAGAGTAGACAGATAACATCATAGAAAAAAAATTTTTAAATGTTAAATAGCAGTTATGTTCAGTAATATTATCTCATTGTGTGTATTGTTTTTTGAAAAATAGATGAACTGTAGCTGATAATATTATCACTGGAAAATCATTGTAAAATAGGAAAGTGTTAAGGTACCATGATGTCATTTACACTTGTACATCTGTTCTGTTTTATTGGAATACACTTGCTTTGGTAATTATTAACTACATTTAGTTCCTCATAGACTAAGCATTTCTTTTGGGCTTCTTCAGTCTAATTTTAAGTTTTCTTTATTTATTTCGATATGCAATATAAATTACAAAGTCAAAATAAACTAAGTTCACCCATTGTGTATTTCTCATTTCCTTAGGATGTGACATTTATACCCAACTGATAGATTTACTTTTTTGTAATAACTATATACCAATTGATTCTCCATCTGATAATAATAGCATTAATTTTTTTACCTTTTATTTGCCAAGGGTAAATGCAATAGTAATTTTTCACCATACCTACTTACTTTTAGTTTTAAAATTCACATTTTCTTACAAGCAAAAACTTAATTGTTGGCAATGTGTAAGATAACACATTGCTTATTTGCAATACTAGTTTTCATATTTAAAATAAAATTATGAAATATTTCCCTCTGTGATACTTCAGGTTGAGATGAGGTGAGGTGAGGTGAAGTCGCTCAGTCGTGTCTGACTCTTTGCGACCCTGTGGACTGTAACCTACTAAGCTTCTCCGTCCATAGGATTCTCCAGGCAAGAATACTATAGTGGATTGCCATTTCCTTCTCCAGGGGATCTTCCCAACCTAGGGGTTGAACCCCGGTCTCCCGCATTGTAGGCAGACGCTTTAACCTCTAAGCCACCAGGGAAGCCCATTAGTAGCTTTTAAAGGAAAGTGAAGGTCACTCAGTCATGTCCAACTATTTGTGACTCCATGGACTATGCAGTCCATGTAATTCTCCAGGCCAGAATACTGGAATGGGTAGCCTTTCCCTTCTGTAAGGGATTTTCCCAACTCAGGGATCGAACCAAGGTCTCCCACATTGCAAGTAGTTTCTTTACCAGCTGAGCCAGTAACTTTTAAACATTGAGATTTTAAGAAGGCTAATTTCTGAATGATCTGATATTCCCATTCCTTTAAGAACTGTTCTTAGTTTTTGTGATCCAAAGAGTCAAAGGCTTTAGCATAGTCAATGAAGCAGAAGTAGATATTTTTCTGAGATTCTCTTGCTTTTTTTATGATCCAATATCTGTTGGCAAGTTGATCTCTGGTTCCTCTGCCCATGCTAAATCCAGTTCGTACATCTGGAAGTTCCATTAATGTATTGCTGAGGCCTAGTTTGAAGGATTTAGAGCGTAATCTTGCTAACATATGAATGCAATCGTACAGTAGTTTGAACATTCTTTGAGACTGCAATGAAAATTGACCTTTTCAAGTCCTGTGGCCATTAGTGAATTTTCCAAATTTGCTGGCATGTTGAGTGCAGCAGTTTAACAAGATCATCTCTTAAGATCTGAAATAGATCAGCTGGAATTCCTTCACCTCCACTAGCTTTGTTTGTACTAATACCTCCTAAGGCCACTTGACTTCACTCTCCAGGATGTTTCCATCATGCTTATCTAGGTCATTCAGACTTTTGTATAGTTCTGTATATTCTTGCCACCTCTTGTTAATCACTTCTGCATCTGTTAGGTCCTTGCCATTTCCATTTATAACCTTTTTTGTGTGTCCATGTTTGCATGATATCTTTCAAGATTTGAAATAACTCAACTAGAATTCCATCACCTCTACTAGTTTTGTTCCTAGAGATGTTTCCTAAGGGAAACATCTTATCCAGACTTCATTATCCAGGATGTCTGCCTCTAGGTGAGTGATCACCCACCATCGTTATCTGAATATAACCTTTTTTGTGTGTCCATGTTTGCATGATATCTTTCAAGATTTGAAATAACTCAACTAGAATTCCATCACCTCTACTAGTTTTGTTCCTAGAGATGTTTCCTAAGGGAAACATCTTATCCAGACTTCATTATCCAGGATGTCTGCCTCTAGGTGAGTGATCACACCATCATCGTTATCTGAGTTATTAAGGTCTTTTTTATATGGTTTTTCTGTATACCTTTGTCACCTCTTCTTAACATTTTCAGTTTCTGTTAGGTCCATACCATTTCTGTCCTTTATTGAGCCCATCTTTGCATGAAATGTTCCCTTGGTATCTCTAATTTTCTTGAAGAGATCTCTAGTGTTTCCCATTATACTGTTTTCCTCTATTTCTTTGCACTGATCACCTAGGAAGACTTTCTTATCTCTCCTTGCTATTCATTGGAAGTCTGCATTCAGATAGATATGTCTTGATTTTTCTCCTTTTCCTTTTGCTCCTCTCCTTTTCTCAGCTATTTGTAAGGCCTCCTCAGACAACTATTTTGCCTATTTGCAATTCTTCTTCCTGGAGATGGTCTTAATCACCACCTCCTGTACAATGTCACAAACCTCTGTCCATAGTTCTTCAGGTATTCTGTCTATCAGATCTAATCCCTTGAATCTATTTGTCTCTTCCATTGTATATAATGAGGGGTTTGATTTAAAAGATGGTGCTGTTAAAGTGCTGTATCCAATATGCCAGCAAATGTGGAAAACTCAGCAGTGGCCACAGGACTAGAAAAGGTCATTTCATTCCAATCTCAAAGAAAGGCAATGCCAAAGAATGCTTGAACTACCACGCATTGCACTCATTTCACATACTAGCAAAATAATGCTCAAAATTAACCAAGTTAGGCTTCAACAGTAAGTTAAACAAGAACTTCCATATGTTCAACTTGATTTTAAAAAGGCAGAGGAACCAGAAGTCAAATTGCCAACATTCGTTGGAGCATAGAAAAAGTAAGAGAATTCCAGTAAACATCTACTTCTGCTTTATTGACTATGCCAAAACCTTTGACTGTGTGGATCACAACAAACCATGGAAAATTCTTAAAGAGATGGGTATATCAGATCACCTTACCTGCCTCCTGAGAAAACTGTATGCAGGTCAAGAAGCAACAGCTAGCTAGAATTGGACATGAAAGAACAGACTGGTTCTAAATTGGGGGGGAGAAATATATATATATAATATATATTATATATATTAATATATAATATTATATATTAATAAGATATATATATATATAAAAAGGCTGTATATTACACCTCTGCTTGTTTAATCTATATGTAGAGCACATCAAGTGAAATGCTAGGCTGGATGCAGCACTAGGTGGAATCAAGACTGTGGGAGAAATAGCAATAATCTTAGATATGCAGATGCCACCACTCTAATGGCAGAAAATGAAGAGGAACTAAAGAGCCTCTTGATAAAAGGAAAACAGTAGAGTGCAAAATCTGACTTAAAACTCAACATTCAAAAAACTAAGATCAGTCACCTGGTCCCATCACTTCATGGCAAATAGATGGGGAAACAATGGAAACAGTGACAGACTTACTTTCTTGGGTTCCAAAATCACTGCAGATGATGACTTCAGCCGTGAAATTAAAAGGCACTTGCTCCTTGGAAGAAAAGCTACAACCGACCTAGACAGCATATTAAAATGCAGAGACATTACTTTCTCACCAAAGTCCATCTAGTCAAAGCTATGGTTTTTCCAGTAGTCATATGGAGGTGAGAGTTGACCATACAAAGCTGAGCACCGAAGAATTGATCTTTTGTATTGTGGTGTTGGAAAAGACTCTTGAGTTTCCTTTGGATTGCAAGGAGATCAAACCAGTCAATCCTGAAGGAAACCAATCCTGAATATTCACTGGAAGAGTTGATGCTGAAGTTGAAGCTTCAATACTTTGGCTACTTGATAAGAAAAACTGACTAATTGATAAAGACCCTGATGCTGGGAAAGATTGAAGGCAAGATTAGAAGTGGACAACAGAGGATGAGATGGTTGGATGGTATCACCCACGTGATGGTCATGAGTTGGAGCTTGTGATGGACAGGAGAGCCTGGCGTGCTGCAGTCTATGGGGCTGCAAAGAGTCGGACACAACTGAGTGAATTGAACTTGCATAAAGTGTTCCCTTGGTATATCCAATTTCCTTGAAGTGATCTTTGGTCTTTCTCATTCTATTGTTTTCATCTATTTGCATTGTTCATTTAAGAAAACATTCTTATCTCTCCTTGCTATTCTCTGACGTCTACATTCATTTGGATATAACTTTCCCTTTGTCCTTTGCCTTTTCCTTCTCTTCTTTTCTCAGCTATTTGTAAGACCTCTTCAGACCACCATTTTTCCTTCTGGCATTTCTTTTTCTTGTGGATGGTTTTGGTCACAGCTTCTGATAGAGTTTTCCAAACCTCCATCCATAGTTCTTCAGGCACGCTATCATATTTAGTCCTTTGAATTTATTCATCACCTCCAATGTATAATCATAAGGAATTTGATTTATGTCATACATGAATGACCTAATGATTTTACCTACTTTCTTCAATGCAAGTAAAATTTACAATAAAGAATAAAGGATCGGAGCCACAGACAGCTTTAGTTCTTGTTTTTGCTGACTGAATAATTTATCCATCTTCAGCTGCAAAGAATATAATCAATCTGATTTTGGTATCAAACATTTGGTGATGTTCATGTGGAGTCTTTTCTTGTGTTGTTGCAGGAGGATGTATGCTTTGACCAGTGTGTTTTCTTGAAAAATGCTGCTAGCTTTAGCCATGCTTCATTTTGTACTCCAAGGTCAAACTTATCTGTTCCTTCAGGTATCTCTTGACATCCTACCTTTGCATTCCAATCCATTCTTAAAGAGATGGGAATTCAAGGCAATCTTATTTGTCTCTTGAGAAATCTGCATGCAGGTCAAGAAGCAAGTCAGAACCAGATATGGAACAATGGACTGGTTAAAAATTAGAAAAAAAATCTGTTGATGTTGTATATTGTCACCCTGCTTACTTAATGTATATGTGGAGTAAATCATAAACTGCTGGGCTGTATAAATCACAAGCTGGAAGCAAGATTGCTGGGAAAAATATTGATAATTCTAGATATGCAGATGATACCACTCTAATGGCAGAAAATGAAGAGGAACTAAAGAGCCTCTGATGAGAGTGAAAGAGGAAAGTGAAATAGCTGGCTTAAAACTCAACATCCAACAAAACTAAGATCATGGCATCTGGTCCCATTACTTCATGGCAAATAGAAAGGGAAAACATGGAGACAGTGAGAGATTTGACTTTTGGGGGATCCAAAATCACCGTGGATGGTGACTAAAGCAATGAAATTAATTAAAAGACACTTAGTCCTTGGAAGGTAAGCTGTGGCAAACCTAGACAAAAAATTAAAAAACAGAGACATTGCTTTGCTGACAAAAGTCCATATGGTCAATGCTATGGTTTTATCAGTAGTCGCATATGGATGTGAAAGTTGGACCATAAAGAAGGCTGAGCACTGAAGAATTGATTATTTTGAATACTGATGCTATAGAAGACTCTTGAGAGTCATTTGAACTGCAAGGAGATCAAAGCAGTCAGTCCTAAAGGATATCAACCTCGAATATTTATTGGAAAGACTAATGCTCGAGCTGAAGCTCCCAATATTTTGGCCACTTGATGCAAAGTGCTGACTCACTTAAATATACCTTGTGCTAGGAAAGATTGAAAGCAAAAGGGGAGGAGGATAACACAGGATGAGAGAGTTGGAAAGCATCACTGAGTTTTAGCAAACTCAGGGAGATGATGAAGAACAGGGAAGCCTGGTATGCCGCAGTACATGATTTCACAAAGAGTCAGACAAGACTAGTGACTGAACAAGAACAAAATAATTTGATTTTTTTTCCATTAGTTTATTTTAGAAATATTTAATAAAATACAACTACTTGTTTGTTAAAGATGCTGAAACAGGTGTTACAAATTTATGAAATATACATTAAAATTTTTATGTCCTACTGATATCTGATCATTGACATAGGACATTTATTCTTTTGGAAGAACTAATTATTTTTCTATTATTTGTTTCTCCATTTCTCTCTGCTATGCCTGTTGATATTTCTACATTCACTGCTCCAATGCACTCAGAACTTTAAAATTTACTATATTTTTTCCACACTGTAATCTTATCTTGATCATATATTTAAATAACTGCCTTCTTCCTTTTTCTCATTCTCTCTTTCTGAAACATTTATTGATTTTTTTTCCCTCTCTTTTTAGCACATGAGGGATGTTTGCCATTTATTTTTCCATGTCTGATAATACTTTCTCCATGGTTCTGAAAAGGAATCTGATGTTACTTGAACTGCTACTCCTCTGTAGAAAAGGTGCCATTTCCACTTTGCTGCTTTGAAGACACTTTATTTTAGTTTTAGAAGTATGGCTATGATGTGTCTTGGGTTATGATAGAGTTCTTTGGGTTTACCCTGCTTGAGGTTTGCTCACTTCTTGAATCTGTAAGTGTATATTTCTTGTCAAATTTAGCTTTCAACCATGATTTATTCAGTACTTTTTTAGCCCAGTTCTCTTTCTGCTTGCTTTTTGGCATTCCATTGACATAATATTAAAACTTTTGTTATAGTTCCATAGATCCTTGTGTCTCTATTCGTTGTTCTCTGTATTTTTATCTCTGTTGATCAGACTGTGTAATTTTCTTCATATAATTTCCAGTTTACTTATTTATTCTGTCCTCTCTATTCTGCTGTCAAACCTACCTTTCGAGTTTTTAAATTTCATTTGTTTAATTTTCCAATAATTTTCAGCAATAGCTGATAAATATATTCAAGAGATAAAATCTGATAGAGTGCCTGAAGAATTATGGACAGAAGGTCATAACTTTGTAGAGGAGGTAGTGATCAAATCCATCCTTGAGAAAAGAAAACCAAAAAGGCTAAATGATGGTCTGAGGCCTATTCTTAAAAATGAATGATGGTCTATTCTTAAAAATAGCTAAGAAAAGAAGAGAAGTGAAAGGCAAAAGAGAAATGGAAACATATGCCCATCTGAATGCAGAGTTCCAAAGAATAGCAAGGAGAGATAAGAAAGCCTTCCTAAGTGAACAATGCAAATGAATAGAAGAAAACATTAGAATGGGAAAGACTAGAGATCTCTTCAAGAAAATTAGAGATACCAAGGGAACATTTCATGTAAAGATGGGCACAATAAAGAACAGAAACAGTATGGATCTAACAAAAGCAGAAGATATTAAGAAGAAGTGGCCAAGAATACACAAAGGAACTATACAAAATATCTTCAGATAATCACAATGGTGTGATCACTCACCTAGAGTCAGACATCCTGAAATATGAAATCACTATGAACAAAGCTAGTGGACGTGATGGAGTTCCAGTTGAGTTATTTCAAATCCTAAAGATAATCCTGTGAAAGTGCTATACTCAATAGGCCAGCAAATTTGGAAAACTCAGCAATGGCTACAGGACTGAAAAAGGTTAGTTTTCATTTCAATCCCAAAGAAAGAAAATGGCAAAGAATGTTCAAACTGCTACATGATTGCACTCACTTCACATACTAGCAAATTAATGCTCAAAATTCTCCAAACTAGACTTCAACAGTAAATGAGCTGGGAACTTCCAGATGTACAAGCTGGATTTAGAAAAGCCAGAGGAACCAGAGATCAAATGGCCAACATCTGTTGGATCACCAAATAAGCAAAAAAATTCCAGAAAATCAGAAAATCATCTACTCTGCCTGTTTTTTTTTTTTTGCTACACTAAAACCTTTGACAATATACAGCCTTGATGTACTCCTTTTCCTATTTGGAACCAGTCTGTTGTTCCACGTCCAGTTCTAACTGTTGCTTCCTGACCTGCATACAGATTTCTCAAGAGGCAGGTCAGGTGGTCTGGTATTCCCATCTCTTTCGGAATTTTCCACAGTTTATTGTGATCCACACAGTCAAAGGCTTTGCCATAGTCAATAAAGCAGATACAGATGGTTTTCTGGAACTCTCTTGCTTTTTCAATGATCCAGTGGATGTTGGCAATTTGATCTCTGGTTCCTCTGCCTTTTCTAAAACCAACTTGAACATCCGGAAGTTCATGGTTCACGTATTGCTGAAGCCTGGCTTGCAGAATTTTGAGCATTACTTTATCTCTGCCTTTTCTAAAACCAGCTTGAACATCAGGGAATTGACAATTCACGTATTGCTGAAGCCTGCTTGGAGAATTTTGAGCATTACTTTACTAGCATGTGAGATGAGGGCAACTGTGTGATAGTTTGAGCACTCTTTGGCATTGCCTTTCTTTGGAATTGGAATGAAAACTGATCTTTTCCAGTCCTGTGGCCACTGCTAAGCTTTGCAAATTTGTTGGCATATTGAATGCAGCACTTTCACAGCATCATCTTTCAGGATTTGGAACAGTTCAACAGGAATTCCATCTCCTCCACTAGCTTTGTTCATAGCGATGCTTTCTAAGGCCCACTTGACTTCACATTCCCAGATGTCTGGCTCTAGATTAGTGATAACATCATTATGATTATCTGGGTCATGAAGATCTTTTTTGTACAGTTCTTCTGTGTATTCTTGCCACCTCTTCTTAATATCTTCTGCTTCTGTTAGGGCCAGACCATTTCTGTCCTTTATCAAGCCCACCTTTGCATGAAATGTTCCCTTGGTGTCTCTGATTTTCTTGAAGAGATCTCTAGTCTTTCCCATTTTGTTGTTTTCCTCTATTTCTTTGCATTGACCGCTGAAGAAGGCTTTCTTATCTCTTCTTACTATTCTTTGGAACTCTGCATTCAGATGCTTATATCTTTCCTTTTCTCTGTTGATTTTTGCCTCTCTTCTTTTCACAGTTATTTGTAAGGCCTCCCCAGACAGCCATTTTGCTTTTTTGCATTTCTTTTCCATGGGGATGATCTTGATCCCTGTCTCCCATACAATCGCACGAACCTCATTCCATAGTTCATCAGGCACTCTATCTATCAGAGCTAGGCCCTTAAATCTATTTCTCACTTCCATGTATAATCATAAGGAATTTGATTTAGGTCATACCTGAATAGTCTAGTGGCTTTCCCTACTTTCTTCAATTTCAGTCTGAATTTGGTAATAAGGAGTTCATGATCTGAGCCACAGTCAGCTCCTGGTCTTGTTTTTGTTGACTGTATAGAGCCTCTCCATCTTTGGCTGCATAGAATATAATCAATCTGATTTCAGTGTTGACCATCTGATGATGTCTGTGTGTAGAGTACAGTGAGCAAGAAACCAGAATCAATCCAACTGAGGACTCCATGTGGCATCTAAAAAGAACATTTTCTGCTCAGCTCCAGATGACGCTCACCATAGTGTATCTGGCATGTAAACTTTTCTGTTATTTTTTTTGTTTAACTAATTGCTTTTATTAATTCTATGTAAAAAATATAAATGAAAACAAATTGAAATTGATGATGTTGCTAACGTGGCTAAACATCCAGCTTTTGTGTGAAATCCTCTTATGTGTTAATTTTAGCAACTAATTCAACACCTTAAAAAATATCGTACATGTCAAAACACACTTTTAGGCTGGATCTAGCCCCAAAGTCACACCTTTACTATTTCTGCTTCTAAGACTTTATTAGTTTGATTAAATAGAATTAGAAGGAAAAGGAACCCAGAGGAGCAAGTAGAAGTATCCAGAGGGTTCCAGGGGCTCATAGAGAGTAATAGGGAAGCAGAAAGATACACTCTACAATCATCCTTCCCTTCTAGAGACTGTCAGATAATTCCAATGACTAATGTCTAGTGACTACATGTAACTTTTATTATTAAACCATAGCTATACAACTTTAAAGATTTAAATAATGGTTGATTTCAACACAATACTTCATTTTACTGTTAAAAGAAAAAAGACTCAAAGTTAACATCACACCTTGGAATATAACCCAGAGCTCTTATTTTTCATTCCACTGAAGTGTTAGTCACTCAATCGTGTCCAGCTCTTTGTGACCCCACGTACTGTAGCTCACCAGACTTTTCTGTCCATGGAATTCTCCAGACAAGAATACTGCCGCAGATTGCCATTTCCTTCTCCAGATACAAGTAATAGTAAGACATAAAACTAATACTTTGTCCGTTCTATACCTCTGTGTCTCTTATGTTGTCTCACTTACAGGGTCATCATTACTATCTTTCTAAATTCCATATATATGTGTCAGTATACTGTATTGGTGTTTTTCTTTCTGGCTTACTTCACTCTGTATAATTGGCTCCAGTTTCATCCATCTCATTAGAACTGAGTCAAATTTATTCTTTTTAAGGGCTGATTAATACTTCATTGTGTATACGTACCACAGCTTTCTTATCCATTCATCTGCTGATGGACATCTAGGTTGTGGGAGAGGGAGGGATGATTTGGGAGAATGGCACTGAAACATGTATACTATCATATAAGAAATGAAGCGCCAGTCTATGTTCAATACAGGATACAGGATGCTTGGAGCTGGTGTACAGGATGATCTGGGGAGATGGTGTGGGGTGGGAGGTGGGAGGGCGTTTCGGCATTGGGAGATCGTGTACACCTGTGACTGATTCATGTCAATGTATGGCAAAACCAATACAGTACTGTAAAATAGAATAAAGTATTAAATTTTTAAAAAAAGAAAAAAAGAAAAAAAAACCAATACTTTGGAAAGATAAAATTAAAGAGCAGCAAAAATGGTTAGAAACAAGGAAATCAGGTGGGAGAATGCATCAATAACACAGGAGCATCAATGGGAATGGAGAGAACATTTCAGGAGATTTTGTTAAGACAGAACATTCTGAACTTACTGACTGGATATGCAGGGAAAGGGAGAGGGAAGAACCAGAGATAAAGCTGTGGTTTCCACCTCAGGTAGCTGAACAGATGAAGTGCCTTTTAAAGGAAAAAGGAAGTCAGAGGAGGAAGAAAATACAGTTGGTCCTTAGGCAATGAGGGTGGGAATGGGAGTTAGGAGGTCCACTCCTACAGAGTTGAGAAGGAGGGGGATAACTTTACAGTCAGCATCCATGATTCCACAACCTCAGATTCAAACAACCATGGACCATGTAGTATTGCAGTATTTATTTTTAAAATTGACGTATAAGGGGACCCCTGCAGTTCAAACCTGCATTGTTCAAGGGTTGTTATAGAGAGTATGCAAAATTATCAGCTCTATTTTGGACAAAGAGTATTGGTGGAATTTGGAGAAAATTAGCAGTAGATACCCTTACGATAGCACAGAATTTAAGATTAGAGCCCAGACAGAAATGTAGGATTTAACCCAAGAGGATAGTTCATTCCAGTACCATTTCCCATAATTTCCACAAAATTATGGCAATCACTTTCCTATACCAAAGTCTTGTCTGAGGTACAAAAGAAGATAATGTATATTAAAAAATTTATAAACTGTCAAGTGCTCTGCAAACATAACTTACTGTGATACTGAGAAGACCTGGAAGAATGTGGATTACTAGCTAGAGCATTTGAATGGAAAAGCTTAAGTTAAAGTTTCCGTAGAGAAAGTCCTGCAAGAAAGCTGTAAAATCAAGCACAAAAGTAGCCAAGAGGTGTAGTTTAAAAAGAATCACTTTGCCAATTCCCTGGTGGTCCAATGGTTCGGACTCCAAGCTTTCACTGCCAAGGGGCCTGCTTCGTACCTGGTTGGGGAACTGAGATCCCGCAAGCCACGCAGCGTGACAAAAATATTTAAAAAATAAAAATAACCTGCTTGCAAGCCTTTGCAAATATAGACAATAATACTAAGAAAAACAAGAGCAGCTACATTTTCACAGAGAAATAACCAAAGGACATTTTAGTAAGAAACAGAATAATTAAAAATCATTGTCATTAGAAGGCAGCCATGAAGAAGTTAAACTGCCCTGACTTAAATCTGAGACAAGAACTCTCATAGTTTCATTTAATTCTCTATCACACCTCCTTTCATTCCAACAACAAAACAAGACATTCAAACTTATTGCTAAATATCAGCTTCAGGAGGGGACACAACAGAGGTCTCAGGGGCTCTCTGAAACAAAGCCAGAGTTGTCCAACCACACTACGATGAACTATTTTCTTAAAACACATATTTCTAACTCAATAAAATTACAAACTTTTTTTTTCCTTATGCAACTTCACAGTTTAAAAAACACAGGTGCAGCAGAAGAACAAAAGAAACCCTTAAATTGTATTTTTTTGGTGAATGCTATATGTAAATAATTTTCATTATAATCGACACCTAAATATTATAATTAGCATACCTGCTTTTTTTTTTCAAGCTGCACCACACATCTGGATATCATTAGATAAACAAGAAAACAGCATATGGAGAGGACCAGGCCAGGCTGTTCCTTGGTATATTAGAAACATTAAGAGTGAAAATTCCCTGTGTGCCAATATGCTACTTCAGAAACAAGAGTTAAATGAAGTTATAAAACGTTTCTCTCTGGCTAACATGACATTAACATCTTCCAACGATGGGTATTATAACCCATAAAAATCTCTATTATATGTTTTCACAATTCTGTTCAAATGCTCAAAAATGTCTTCCTTGGAAATTCAATTCTAGGATCATGACAGAGTCAAAGGTCACTGGTCTGTGGGCTGAAATATGACCCTTCCTTCTGTCCAAGGCAATCCTGTCACTGACTCCGGTCCTATTCTCCATCTCCTGGACTTTTCGTCACCAATTATCTTCTTCTCCTTCTTATCAACAGGCTCACCATTTCATTTTTGAAAAACATAGTACCTGATTATTTTTAAATACTTGCCATTAAAAAATTTAATCTCCCCCTCCTTTGTTTTACCACCCTCTTTCTGTTCTCTTTTCTTGACAAACTTTGGAAAGAGCAGTCAACACTCCAAGTCTTCATTTCCCTCACCTTCTCTCTTCACCTCTGACTTCAGCTATCACCAAGCTACAAAATTTCCTCCCATAATTTAGCTAATAATCTATGAACTGATCAAATTCAATGATTATTTTTCTGACATTTAAAAAAATCTTGATGGCAAAGCAACTATACTCCAATAAATAAACAATAAAAGAAAGGCAAAGAAACTTTGTGTTGGACAGAACCTATTAAAAATTTCTAAAACATATGATAACACAACGATTAAGAGTATAAAGTATGTAGTCACATATCCTTTATCTTGCAAATCATTTATAAATAGACAATCTTTTATATATCTCTGAGTGCAAAATATCTTCAAAAGTGTAATGGAGATAGTCACATCTCTATCATGTGGCTTTATAAAGGTTTAAATAAAAATATGCGTGTGGCAAATACAAAAAGAAAATCTTGGCAGC
This sequence comes from Madoqua kirkii, assembly GCA_006408675.1. NCBI lineage: Eukaryota > Metazoa > Chordata > Mammalia > Artiodactyla > Bovidae > Madoqua > Madoqua kirkii. Next base: position 13,311 of record SJYC01132432.1, read on the forward strand.
ATTTGAGACCATTTTTTCTTGGTAGTCTTGTTCAAGATAACACTATTCTGATTTTCCTCCCATTTGTCTTGCTGTATTTTCTTCCTTGTACTGAATCTTAAATGTTGATATTCCTTTTCATCCTTAGCCTTCTGCTCTTGCCTCTTTAAATAACTTCCTGGGTTACATTTATATTTTTGTAGGCTGTTAACTCCATAAAGTTTTCTCTAATTCATACCGCAACTTTTGACTAGATATCATCACTTGAAGATATTTGAAGGATATACCCAAAGCTTTCTTTCCTATTCAAAGCTGATCTTCCTTTTCTTCCATATTCCTTTTATTTTTTATGGATGAGAGTGGGACAGCATTAGCACACACTCTCTCAAGAAAGAAATATGAACATCATTAAGAATTCTCCATTTTCTTCACATTCACTTACTTATCCATTGATACTGATTTATTTTCCACTATCTTTTGTTTCTATCTCTTCTCCAGTTAATTATCTTCCTAATACAATCACGTAATTTGAAACATGCATCTATACCAAATATTTCAATGCCTCACTTTATTGGAAGGATGAAGTCCAAACACCTTGCAATGACATGAAGAACCCCTGAGAATCAACCACCTTCTCATTTTGCTGAGTAAATATCCAGTAGCTCCCACACACACCCAAAAATTTAACTATAGGAAACTAATTGAAGGGTCATAAACATAGATTGCTCTCCCACATGTCTTCCTTCTCATGGACTGCTTTTACCCCTTCCCCATTGATGTATCTCCTTCAAGACTCAGTTCAAAGTTCACAGAAATATTTTCTGATACTCACCCTCCTCAGAGCTCTCACATCATTTTCTAGTCTTTAGAGCTGGCTATAGTCATTCTGATAGAATTTACAAAAACTCTTCCCATGAATCTCTGCTACTGGGATCTTCAAAAGTGGTTTAGTTGCTATCCTGGTAAAATCCTGGTCGTTCATCTCTTTCTTAAATATATGAGCTATCTAGTCCCCATTCAATAAATTTACCTTTGCTTAAGACAGGCAACCAGCAATGGTTGTGTAGTGTGATTGCAGGACTGCACTCATGTTAATAGCGTGACCTTGAAGGTAATCCAACCTGTTTAACATTCAAGTACAAGATAGCTCAGCTTCTGGTCAGTTCTCAGGAGATAAGAGACCTGTGAGCACATCGCACACTTAATATGTTGCCTCTTATTATTGCCTGCCTTGCATGCAGCCTGAACTCCTCATTGCTAATAGCACTCATTACGTACTGCATGCTCAGTCCCTTCAGACATGTATGACTCTTTGCCAGACTGGACTGTAGCCTGCCAAGCTCCACTGTCCATGGGATTATCCAGGAGTGGGTTGCCATGCCCTCCTCCAGGGGATCTTTCCTATCCAGGGATCAAACCCGAGTATCTTATGTCTCCTGTATTGGCAGGAGAACTCTTTTCCAGTAGCACCATCTGGGAAACCCATTACATATTATAGACTCCTTAAATATTTTAATGAAAACATATTAATGAAAAACTGACTTTCTTAGTGTTTATCTGTGTTTTGGCTCTTGGGTACCTATTTCTCTCCTTTTATGGAAAAGTTTTCCTACTTTCCTTTAAGCAATCATCTCTCCCAGACTCTGAGCCAACATCCTTGACTCCAGACTTCAAGGATCAAGGATTTTGTTTCCCTGACAGCAGGGACTGATTCACAGAACAACACATAAAGAAATAAAGAGAATAAAATGTGAAGAGATATTTATCAAGAAATTCTGGGATTATCCACTTCTATTATGGTACACTCTTGTCTGGCTCTCTTGGTGTGAAATGTGAAATTTACAATTCAAAATTTATTATATTAGCATCAGACAGAATGTCCAGAGCTGCCAGGGCCACTCAAGGCCAAGAAAAAAGAGAGGAGAAACCAGGTAATTTCTGAAATCTTTAAAGCTGTAAGATCAAGTTTTGCCTTAAACTAGTTTTTGTCAAAGTTTTGCCTTCAGACAAACTTATAAACCTTCCAGTTAGCTGAATAGATGAATTTCTTTTAATCAATGTTGAATTTTTGCCTATTTGTAACATAAAGAAACATAACTTATATACCTATTTCACTCGTTGTCCTAGGTCTGTATGTTCTGGTAAAATCATTTTCTCTAGAAAATATTTCTGCCTTTGGCAAGCCACTAAACTCTAATCCTCAGTTTCCATGTTAATTTGCTGAATGGCTCCTATTTGACTCATATAAACACTTTAATAAAACCTCTGTTATATTGATATTTAGGGGCATATTGCTACTTTCATATGGTCTAACTCAGATGCATTCTTTTTCTGTTTATGGAATCATATTTTCAAAGCTGGAAGGTTTCTTAGAGACTATCTTATTCAGTGATTTTATTTAATATATAAGGAAACTGAAACTCAGAAGGTTGAATATTTTTTCCAAAGCCATACAAAATGTATCAGTTAAGAGAAAAATCTCTGCCCATACTTTTTCTTAACTAATCAACAGTTTGGCTTGAGTAAACTGATTATTTCTTACAAAAAGTAATTTATTTTCTCTATATCAGAGAAAAGAAAAGCAATGCTGTTTATCTAGAGCTTATAGTAGAAAAGGAACGTGAGCTAAGTAATGACAGCTAGAAATAGATGAGTGGGTGGTACAAGCTCTCAGTTGATATTTCCAACACATACAGAATAGAGGCACCACAGCTGGATGCTGTAGGTGTTACTTGATCATGAACATATTCCTCTCAATCAACTCTCATTCACATTTGTTCTTGTTGTTGTTCGGTTGCTAGCTGTGTCTGATTCTTTGTGATCCCATGGACTGAAGCCCATCAGGCTCCTCTGATACTGGGGTTCTCCAGGCAAGAATACTAGAGTGGGTTGCCTTTTCCTTCTCCAGGGTATCTTCCTGACCCAGGGATCAAACCCAGATCTCCTACATTGCAGGCAGATTTTTTACCAACTGAGCCACCAGGAAAGCCCTCTTTTACTAAACTTAGATATAAAAAGGAAAACTATGGACTGACTGGAGAAGGCAATGGCAACCCACTCCAGTACTCTTGCCTGGAAAATCCACGGGTGGAGGAGCCCGGTAGGCTACAGTCCATGGGGTCGCTAAGAGTTGGACATGACTGAGCAACTTCACTTTCACTTTTCACTTTCACCCATTTGAGAAGGAAATAGCAACCCACTCCAGTGTTCTTGCCTGGAGAATCCCAAGGACAGCGGAGCCTGGTGGGCTGCCGTCTATGAGGTCACACAGAGTCAGAAACGACTGAAGTGACTTAGCTGCAGCAGCAGCAGCAGGGACTGACCAACTCTTCTTTACCAAAGAGTTAGTACTGGGTAATGAGACCTTTCACTGATAGAAAGGAAGACCAGACTTTCTCAAGACCTGAAGTTGACAACATTGGTGGGTTGTTGTGCTCATGCATGTTAGATTAAGTGAAAGGCACTCAGTGTTGTCCAACTCTTTGTGACCCAATGGACTGCGGCCTGCCAGTTTCCTCTGTCCATGGATTTCTCCAGGCAAGAATACTGGAGTGGGTAGACATTCCCTCCTCCGAGGTATCTTCCCAACCCAGGGACTGAACCCAGGTCTCCCGCATTGCAGGTAGATTCCTTACCATCTGAGTCACCAGGATTTTTTTTACCATCTGAGCCACGTTAGATTAAATCAAACGTGCCAGACATTTTGCCACTGAGACAAATTGTGGCTCGTTCAGTAGTGACATCTACATTCCTTCTGTCATTCAGTTAAACTGCTGGGTAATATTTTTTCACAAAACATTGAACACTGTATCAAAAGTACCATCAATTAGGGGCTTAATCATCATTTTGCAATACTTTACTTAGACTGTTTTCGTATTTATCTCCTTTTCATGAAGACAGTGCTAAGATGGTACTTGATGCCTGACCTGCAGGAAACTTTGGCAAAGAGGCATCGCATTACAGGAGACTTGAGAAAAGCAAAGCATACTGTGCCCCAAGTTCAACAAAAATTAAAAGATGAGATACCCTATCATTTAAAGCTGAAAAAAACGGCAGAGGATCTAAACATCTATATACAGTCATAGTCACTCATGCTATCCTGTACCAAATTCACATCCCTGCCATTTTCAAAACTTGTTAAAAGACATGAACTGTGAGAGATCAGAGAGAGTATACAGGAAACTTTGGAGAATGTGACTGACAGATTGTACTGAAACACAAAATCACGCGAGTCTGCTCTATGACAACTCACACACATGGTTCTCGCCACAATACTGGATTAATCACGGCTTCTCCACTTCCATCACAATCCCTTCCTCACTTTACCATCCAATCCTATTTATAATTTCAACCATATAATATTAACCCCAGAATTCTGAAAGACAAAATTCTTTTCAACCAACAGAAGACTCTAAAGTCTGCATGAAAGTGTTTGAAAATATTTTAGTTCTAAATTTGGATCTCAGTGACACAGCCTAGATCTTGTCTCCCAAGAGGACACATGTCTTCTAGAAATTTAAATATAAAGAGTAACCTTCTTTTTTATTTGTTCACTTTATGACAGTGGCTGCCCCAGAAAATGGCTCTATAATTGCTATGACCATTAAAAACATACAAATACCAAGCTACTGAAAGAAGACTACCTAGGTCCAATAATTTGGAGTGCTAGTTAGCATACAAGCTGCTGAAGGGCCTATCACAAGAGCACACAATTTGTTGTATAATGATAGCGACATTTTCAGCCATCATTATTGCTGTAGATAAAAGTCAACCAAATGTATTATGTCAAGCACTAATGTGTTGATGATCTGAATTTTAAAAGCGTATTTAAATAAGAACTGACAAAATTATCATGAAGAAATCCAATTTTACTTATTTAATAGCACCACATTTGAGTTAACAAGCCAAGCTTAACATTTCATAGGTACTAACCTGTGAGTTTATTTCTCATAGATGGTTAATATAAAATGTTTTCACTTCACATTTATCAAGCATCCATATTATTATGCTATTTGCTAAGCTTTTAGAAGATATGAAAGCAATTTTAACAAAATCTCAGTAATTCTGAGTTTATGCCAGTAAAATTTTAGAAAACTTGGTGATTTTTCCTAGCATATTTGTTAACATCAGAATTTGGACTTACTGCCTAATAGAGATGTATGTTAACATGATAAAATATCTTGAATATGACTGTACTTATCATGATATCATCCATAGTATACAAGGAATATAATTAATTTTTCATCATCAAAAGGAAGAATAGGAGTTCCATGGTGGTCCAGTGGTTAAGACTCCATGCTTCCACTGTAGGGGGCACAAGTTCAATTCCCGGTCACAGAACTAAGATCCCACATGCTGCACAGTGCAGCCAAAAAATAAAAAAAAAGAACAATAATAGCTAACATCAGTTGCAGCTTTGTCATAAGTCAAACTATACTGAGGACTTGCCTCACTTATACCTCAACACAGCCTCAACAGAACCCTAATACTATTGTTTTTCTCATTTTATAAGCATGGTAATATAGACACAGAGATGTTATGCATCTTGTCAATAGTCACACAGGAGCTAAAAATCTAACCCAGGTAAAGTTAGCTCAATTCCATTATGTCGAAGAAAAGATACACATATTCACTCACCCAGCAAATACTCTCAAACAGCTTCCATGTTCTATACAGAACATTTTGTGTCACAACACTGGGCACTGGAGAAATGCCATTTTAAACAAGATAAAGAGTTTCTGCTTCCACAGAGCTTAAGATCTCTGAAGAGAGAGATTGATAACTAGGTGATATTGATACTAACCATGCTTTCATCTGTTATACTCTCATTAGAAAGAATGAAGTAATATTGTTATATCTGGATTTTACATTTAATGATCCTGTGGTAAAAATCAGAAATTATAAGCTCCCTTTTAAATATACTGTGATGTAGTCAAGGAAACTCTGTAATAACATAATTTTTTGTTCTGCATAAACTTTAGTTTCTGACCTCAGAAATCTCCAAAGAAAACAGAGCTAAGGAAAAACATATCTGAGAACTTAGAGTCTGGAAATTAGTATAGATCTCTTCTGTTTTCCCTCTCCAAAAGCACTAGGGCTTCCCAGGTGGCTCAGTGGCAAAGAATATGCCTGATGAAGCAAGAGATGCAGGTTCAATTTATGGGTCAGGAAGCTCCCCTGAAGGAGGAAATGGCAACCCCCTCCAGTATTCTTGCCTGGAAAATTCCATTGGTTTCTATTGGGAGAACTTATTGCTGAGTTATTTCTTTTTCGTGTGGACCATTTTAAAAGTCTTTATTGAATTTTTTACAAATGGCTTCTGTTTTAGGATTTAGTTTCTTTGGCTATGAGGCATGTGGGATCTTAGTTTCCCAAACAAGGATCAAACTCATATCTCCTGCATTGGAAGGTGAGATCGTAACCAATGGACTGCCAGGGAAGTCCCTCTGTGTTAATTTTTATAGTCATAATCTGGTTCTGTCACATGATTTGTGAAGCAAAAGTGATTGCGTAGAATTAACACTGAGTTGCTTTAATAGAAGTATGTGAAGAAGAGTTTTGTCTGTTTTACTTTAATCAAGGAGTACGTCAAGGCTGTATATTGTCACCCTGCTTATTTAACTTTTATGCAGAGTACATCATGAGAAACGCTGGGCTGGAAGATGCACAAGCTGGAATCAAGATTGCCAGGAGAAATATCAATAACCTCAGATATGCAGATGACACCACCCTTATGGCAGAAAGTGAAGAAGAATTAAAGAGCCTCTTGATGAAAGTGAAAGAGGAGAGTGAAGAAGTTGGCTTAAAGCTCAACATTCAGAAAACGAAGATCATGGCATCCAGTCCCATCACTTTATGGGAAATAGATGGGGAAACAGTGGAAACAGTGTCAGACTTTATTTTGGGGGGCTCCAAAGTCACTGCAGATGGTGACTGTGACCATGAATTTAAAAGATGCTTGCTCCTTGGAAGGAAAGTTATGACCAACCTAGGTAGCATATTCAAAACCAGAGACATTACTTTGCCAACTAAGGTCCATCTAATCAAGACTATGGTTTTTCCAGTGGTAGTGTATGGATGTGAGATTTGGACTGTCAAGAAAGCTGAGCACCGAAGAATTGTGGTGTTGGAGAAGACTCTTGAGAGTCTCTTGGACTGCAAAGAGATCCAACCAATCCATTCTAAAGGAGATCAGTCCTGGGTGTTCTTTGGAAGGAATGATGCTAAAGCTGAAACTCCAATACTTTGGCCACCTGATGTAAAGAGTTGACTCATTAGAGAAGACCTTGATGCTGAGAGGGATTAGGGACAGGAGGAGAAGGGGACGACAGAAGATGAGATGGCTGGATGGCATCACTGACTCGATGGACATGAGTTTGAGTAAACTCCAGGAGTTGGTGATGGACAGGGAGGCCTGGCGTGCTGTGACTCATGGGGTTGCAAAGAGTCAGGCACGACTGAGCCACTGAACTGACTGACTGAAGCATGATTAGTTCCAGTCAGAGTTCAGAGTAAAAGTGGTCTCTAATGTTTCCAGCAAACCATTTGAGAGGTCTGAATTTTGAGTATGCCTTCTCTCCAGCCTGCATGCTAGATCTCCCTAATTTTGGTTTTCTGTCAACATATGCCTTGCATCAATGCATGGGCCACACAGTCTCTCAACTTCTCCATGCCATCAACTGTGCATTCCATTTACCTGGAAGCTTATGCAGTAACTATCATTACTTCACCAGGACAGCGCATTTACATTCTATCATGGACATCCATGGCTTTAAGGCCAAGAACCAAAAACATTATTAATTCTAGTTCAGGAGACAAACTGGAAGATAATTTGAAGTAGGAAAACCTCAAACTATTTTACATTAGTAATTCTCAAATTATCTTTTATGAATATAGGTAGTAATGTGCTACAGGAAGCTTATAGCAATACACAGGAGGCAACATTTAAACTTTTAGAAATATTGTTAGCCTGTTCCTATTGACAACCGTAATTAAAAGTAAATAAGAGCAAATGACATAAACTGCCAATTGTATAACTAAAAATAAATAAATAAATAAATACTCAAAATGCAGACTTACTGAATTATTTTTATTTTTTACTATTTTATTTATTATTTATTACATTTTATTTCTACTATTTTTATTTTTTCTACTATTTTATTATTTTTTCTACTGTTATTTTTACTCTGAAAGCTATTTACATCTATTGTGTCTGTGTGGAATCAATGTTATATATTGATGTGCAACCATGCATGTCTACCCAACATTGGTAGTTTGAAACTGACCACAGTAGAAGGGCATACTTATACCCCCAAAGTGGCAAATTGTAAACAATCATAGCATTTTGTCTGTTTCCTCAAAGAGTCCACTGTTGAACTTTTACCATCTCACCACTGAATACAGGCTGCTTTTACTAGACAGACACTCATTTGGGGTGGGAAAGAAATCTGAACTTAAGTGCTAGAGGAACAAAAATCCTTGAAATAGATGTTTTCGTGCTATTGGCACAAGAACTATCACTCTATCAGGCAAATACAAATAAGAAGCATGTTGGATACAATTTTAGAAAAAGAAATGGATAACATTTCATTTTTGCTGAGAATCTTACCTTGACAACCCTCACTTTAAGAAACTGCTCAATCCAAAGCCTCTCCCTGGTCCTAATACCCAATTCTAAGAACTTCTGAGCCCAGTTCATAAGCTACATAAACCATACATTCCCTTTATATAACAAGGAACCATTCATTCCAGAATGAGCTGTGTGATTGTCACTGTTGCTGATTGTCAATTTGCTTACATAATAACAGGCTGGATTTGTTTCTTTCGATTTTTTTAAAAATCATTTTACAAAACATTATTTATTTATTCGGCTGCATTGGGATCTTTGTTGTGTCATGCAAGATCTTTCCTTACAGATCACGGATTCTTTAGTTGTGGTGTGGAGGCTCAGTAGTTGTGGAGTGCAGGCTCAGTTGTTTTGTGGTATATGGAATCTAAGGTCCCTGACCAGGGATCAAACTCATCTCCCCTGCATTGCAAGGTGGATTCTTAACCACTGGATCATCAGAGAAGTCCTTGCTTTGATTTTAAGTGATGGCTTTCTACCCTTCAGTCTGTGGATAAGTTGTACTATGGATATATGATAACCAATGTCCATTAGACTAAGGTCATAATCAAGATACAACCTGACAATTCAATTCCACATGGCAAGTTTAGCCTTATAGTGAGTGCTACCTTCAAAAGCCTCCCTATCAACGCTGCACACTCAATGTATCTGTATGTTTATTTTTCTTTCTCTGTTAGCAAAACAAAATGCTCTTATTTTACATATTATTATTTTGTTCCACAGAATCTGTAATTCCTTTAGCAGCCTTTGGTTTCACTGTGTATTAGCCATGGAGCAGAACTCAGCATATGGTTCTCATTTCCCAGAATTAATACATTTTACAAAGCATT
>SJYC01132433.1:0-16379 GCA_006408675.1 Madoqua kirkii
ATCACACATCACATAGCAAAATAATTATTAGATATTTCTGTCTCTTAATTTCATTGAAAATCTTAATTTTCATTGTTTTAAACTGACCCTTCTTTCATTCAATCATCAGATCTTCCTACCCCACTGCCCTTCTCTATTCATCCTTTATTATGCAAAAATTTTAACTAAAAAGCTATTTCCTAAGAAAAAAGACTGCCAAGAAAATATTTACTCCCATAGTTTACACAATATGACCTAGATCAGAGTTCCCAAAATTACATCTTGTAAGATAGAACAAAAGAGCAAACTTCAGTTCAGTTCAGTTCAGTCGTTCAGTCGTGTCCGACTCTTTGCGATCCCATGAATTGCAGCATGCCAGGCGTCCCTGTCCATCACCACCTCCCAGAGTTCACCCAACCTCATGTCCATCGAGTTGGTGATGCCATCCAGCCATCTCATCTTCTGTCGTCCCCTACAGTCTTTTCCAATGAGTCAACTCTTCGCATGAGGTGGCCAAAATATTGGAGTTTTAGCTTTAGCATCATTCCTTCCAAAGAAATCCCAGGGCTGATCTCCTTTAGAATGGACTGGTTGGATCTCCTTGCAGTCCAAGGCACTCTCAAGAGTCTTCTCCAACACCACAGTTCAAAAGCATCAATTCTTCAGTGCTCAGCTTTTTTGACAGTCCAGCTCTCACATCCATACATGACTACTGGAAAAACCATAGCCTTGACTAGCTGGACCTTTGTTGTCAAAGTAATGTCTCTGCTTTTGAATATGCTACCTAGGTTGGTCATAACTTTTCTTCCAAGGAGCAAGCATCTTTTAAATTCATGGCCGCAATCACCATCTGCAGTGACTTTGGAGCCCCCCCAAAATAAAGTCTGACACTGTTTCCACTGTTTCCCCATCTATTTCCCATGACGTGATGGGACCAGATGTCATGATCTTAGTTTTTTGAATGTTGAGCTTTAAGTCAACTTTTTCACTCTCCTCTTTCAAGAGGCTTCTTAGTTCTTCTTCACTTTCTGCCATAAGGGTGATGTCATCTGCATATCTGAGGTTATTGATAAAGATCAAACATACAAATGGTTAATTCAGTTCAGGCAATAATAAAAATGTGTTTAAGGTAATTTTTTCTTTTCTTTTCTTTTTTTACTGTACACTTCTTGGAGTCTTTACTGTGCTAATATATATGGTGAATCTCTAAAACAGAAAATTCCCAAATAAGCCTGAGTTCAGAAGCCAGTTATTTTGTTTTTAAAGATCCTATTTTGTGATACTCCTCTTGCACTAAAAGTACTTTTAAAAAACGCAGTCCTGAAATTTCCAGGCTGAAGAGACAGCAAGGGAGCTCTGTGCACTCAGGTGCTATCTCTAATACTGAAAATAATGGTTTCACTAACATTCCCCTTAACTGAATTATATCTTTGATCCCTTTCACAAAAGTGAAATTCATGTGGAACAACCTAACTTCAAAACAGGAGAAACAGTAATGCAACCCAAGAAAGGAGAGGGGAAATGGGAGGGAGGCAGTGACCAGAGAGGTTAGCCTGTTATTGAGAGAATTGAAGAACATATTTATCAAAGGGACAGGGAGAGATAGATTTTCAGAATTGTTTTTAATGGAAAAAAATCTGTGAGACTTTCAGGGACTTCCCTGGTGGTCCACTGATTAAGAGTCCAAGGTTCTACTACCGGGGGTATGAGATTGATCTCCAATGTATGGCAAAAAAAAAAAAAAAAATAAATTGTGGGATTTTAAGCAATGTAAAAATTAATGTAGACAAGCATAACTTTAGATGAGTTTATTAAAATAATATAGTGAAGAAGTAAATTATTCATTATGGTTTCTAGAACATTATTTGAATTTCAATTTGACTATGATTCTTATAAAGAACGTAACATCCTGCTTTCATTTATACTATTCCAAAGCATTTTTGAGTGTGTGAGAAAACAATCATGGATGAACATGCTTTACTTAATGTAACACATTCAATTTTTACAATAAAAAGTTTTACGTTCAGTTCAGTCACTCAGTCATGTCTGATGCTTTGTGATGCAATAAACAGAAGCACACCAGGCATCCCTGCCCATCACCAACTCCTGGAGCTTATTTATGTTTTTCAAGTTGGTGATGCCATCCAACCATCTCATCCTGTGTTGTCCTTTTCTCTTCCCACCTTCAATCTTTCCCAGCATCAGGGTCTTTTCCAGTAAGTCAGTTCTCTTTATGAGAGTTTTATGAGGTTGACATCATTGTTTATAGTTTTAATTGAAGAAACTCAGCATCATGAGTTTCTTCTTTTGGTTCTTTTTGTTCTTGGGCTAATAAGAATGGCTCCTTGTTATTTGAAGACAGACAGTTGTTCAGGTCATGGCAGCTACAACAGAGCAGAACCAAGAGTCTGCCTGGTAACATCAAGTAAGATTCAATGATGCTAAAGAACCTGATAGCAAACTATCTAAGGATAGCAATATTGTTTTAATTTCTAGGATATTTTTTAAATCTTATTTTTGAATCTGTGGTTGCAGTGGATTTTTCCTGGTTTCTATTTCCCATAGAAATAGAGAGAAACACTAATCTGCATTGATTAAAATCTTTAAGTTTTAAAGGCATCAGGAACACAAAGATATGCTCTAGAGTTGGACAAAATAAATAAATAAACACATTAGATTTAAGAACAAGAAAAATATAGTGATGTATCAAAGGAACAGTAAAGGAAATGAATGCTACAGGAAATAAACCAAAATGCAGCTGGATGGTGGAAGAATTGGGTATGCACTGAGTCTAAAAAATGTGTAAAAGGGAAACATAGAGAGGAGAATGTGTACAGAAATTAGAGAGAGTAATGTGCACAAACCTATGCTTAACTGAAAAATGTATTCATACCATAAAGCTAGTAAACCCTCATCTTTGAGGAATCCCAAAGATAGTGAGCAGTGAAATCTATTTGCAAAGACTATTTGGGCTCGAGCTAAAATGCCAAATACCCCAAATCATCTTTTCTCTTCTTTTCTCCTCAGCTGTGTATTTCCTGCTTTCTCTTCTGTATTAATTCCCTACTCTTCTTCTTATTTCCAAATTCAGACTTAAATTGAAGATAGTGGGAAAAACCACTAGACCATATAGGTATGTCCTAAATCAAATCCCTTATGATTATACAGTGGAAGTGAGAATAGATTTAAGGGACTAGATCTGTTAGATAGAATGCCTGGTGAACTATGGACAGAGGTTCATGACACTGTACAGGAGAGAGGGGTCAAGACCATCCCCAAGAAAAAGAAATGCAAAAAAAGAAAAATGGGGGTCTGAGGAGGACTTACAAATAGCTGTGAAATGAAGAGAAATGAAAAGCAAAGGAGAAAAGGAAAGATATAGCCATTTGAAAGCAGAGTTCCAAAGAATAGCAAGGAGAGACAAGAAAGGCTTCCTCAGTGATCAATGCAAAGAAATAGAGGAAAACCACAGAATGGGAAAGACTAGAGATCTCTTTAAGAACATCAGAGATACCAAGGGAACATTTCATGCAATGATGGGCTCGATAAAGGACAAAAATTGTATGGACCTAACAGAAGCAGAAGATATTAAGAAGAGGTGGCAAGAATACACAGAACTGTGCAAAAAAGATCTTTACAATCCAGATAATCATGATGGTGTGATCATTCACTCCAACCAGACATCCTGGAATGTGAAGTCAAGTGGACCTTAGGAAGCATCACTACAAACAAAGCTAGTGGAGGTAATGGAATTCCAGTGGAGCTATTTCAAATCCTAAAAGATGATGCTGTGAAAGTGCTGCACTCAGTATGCTACCAAATTTTGAAAACTCAGCAGTGGCCACAGGACTGGAAAAGATCAGTGTTCATTCTCATCCCAAATGAAGGGAATGCCGAAGAATGCTCAAACTACCACACAGTTGCACTCATTTCACATGCTAGTAAAGTAATGCTCAAAATTCTGCAAGCCAGGCTTCAGCAGTACGTGAATCATGAACTTCCTGATCTTTGAGCTGATTTTAGAAAAGGCAGAGGAACCAGAGATCAAATTGCCAACATCTGCTGGATCATCAACAAAGCAAGAGAGTTCCAGAAAAACATCTATTTCTGCTCTATTGACTATGCCAAAGCCTTTGACTGTGTGGATCACAATAAACCAGTAGTAATGCTCAAAATTCTGCAAGCCAGGCTTCAGCAGTACGTGAACCATGAACTTCCTGATCTTTGAGCTGATTTTAGAAAAGGCAGAGGAACCAGAGATCAAATTGCCAACATCTGCTGGATCATCAACAAAGCAAGAGAGTTCCAGAAAAACATCTATTTCTGCTCTATTGACTATGCCAAAGCCTTTGACTGTGTGGATCACAATAAACTGTGGAAAATTCTGAAAGAGATGGGAACACCAGACCACCTGACCTGCCTCTTGAGAAACCTGTACACAGGAAGCAACAGTTAGAACTGAACTTGGAACAATAGACTGGTTCCAAATAGGAAAAGGAGTACATCAAGGCTATATATTGTCACCCTGTTTACTTAAATTCTATGCAGAGTACATCATGAGAAATGCTGGGCTGGAAGATGCACAAGCTGGAATCAAGATTGCCAGGAGAAATATCAATAATCTCAGATATGCAGATGACACCACCATTATGGCAGAAACTGAAGAACTAAAGAGCCTCTTTATGAAAGTGAAAGAGGAGAGTGAACAAATTGGCTTAAAGCTCAACATTCAGAAAACTAAGATCATAGCATCCAGTCCCATCACTTTTTTGGGGGGCTCCAAAATCACTGCAGATGGTGACTGAAGCCATGAAATTAAAAGACACTTACTCTTTGAAAAGAAAATTATGACCAACCTGGACAGCATATTAAAAAGGAGAGACATTACTTTGCCACCAAAGTTCCATCTCGTCAAGGCTATGGTTTTTCATGTAGTCATGTATGGATGTGAGAGTTGGACTATAAAGAAAGCTGACCACAGAGGAATCAATGATTTTGAACTCTGGTGTTGGAGAAGACTCTTAAGAGTCCCTTGGAGTGCAAGGAGATCCACCCAGTTCATCTAAAGGAGATCAGTCCTGGGTGTTCATTGGAACAACTGATGCTGAAGCTGAAACTCCAATACTTTGGCTACCTGATGCAAACTGCTGACTCATTTGAAAAGACCCTGATGCTGGGAAATATTGAGGACAGGAGGAGAAGGGGACAACAGAGGATGAGATGGTTGGAAGGCATCACTGCCTCAATGGACATGAGTTTGGGTAAACTCCGGGAGTTGATGATGGACAGGGAGGCCCAGTGTGCTGCAGTTCATGGGGTTGCAAAGAGTCAGACATGACTGATTGACTGAACAAACTGAACTGAACTGAACCCTTCTTCAGTGCGCTCTGAAGCAGAAAAGACAGACTCCAATGTACACTACAAACCAGGCTCTCAAGCTTGTGGCTTATGGCTGAATTCAGCCAATAGAAGGTCCTGGAAGAGATCAGAAGGTAAGGAAAAGAAGGAGGTCAAGGTACTTACCCCAGTCTCCTTCCTTGAAGTCTGTGGTTTCGTAGTCTCTGAGTTCCTTGACCCAAGCTTGCAGTTACCATAGTTGGTTCACCTCCTACAAGTATGCTTCTCACTGAGTTCTGGTAGGAAAATGAAATCCATCAGGAAAACTTGTGAACTTCTGCTAGAGCAATCTCTTTTGTACCCCTTTTTGCAATTACCTCTACTTTGTATACCCTTGGGTATAATGAGATCCAGATCAAGTAAAAAGTGAGAGGAGATTACAACTAGAGGAAGAAAAATTATCCACAGAAAAGATGGATAATGGAAATAGATGAAAGCAGAATTGAAAGCCCAAAGTGCAGTGTCACTGATTGATGAATGAGGTGGAGAAAATGGCAAAAGAAAAATTTCCCATCCTGTAGCCTCTTTCCAATGCTTGCTCTCTTGGCTGAATGAAAGGAATAATCAAGGCAAGGATGAATTTCAAAACCCTGAGCAAGGTGCCCCCAGTGAACGCCAATCTGAATGTCCATTTGTCTCTAACAAAAGACCCATCATTCACTTGGAAATTGAGGTTATCAGACTGATAAGAGCCAGAAGAGTTATCAGGCCTACTGGAGCTCCCAGCATGCCCAGGCGGAAACAGAAAAGGAAAGATGGATACATGTGACAGATGGGTTAAAGAGAGGCAATATAATTTTATGTCAAAGACAGCCAGTGTCTCAAGCCTCCTTCACCCTCAACTGTCCTTACAATTACTCCTGTCCCTCTAAGCAAGAACACATGTTTGACCTACAAATAGAATTCAGCTCCTCCACGGTCAATTCAGATTCTTTCCCTTTGGCTCCACACCTTCAATTTATAATATTTCAGAGATGCTTATTTTTTAACCTTACTACCATTTACAACTGTCAGGGAGACTTTGTTAATATTACCAAACTTGAAATATTTACCATTTATCTCTTTTTAAAATCAGATGTCAAGTTCATCCTTGCAATATCCCAATGGAAAAAGAGTTTAATGTTTTTTCTTCCTGATCATGAACAAACTCCACTCTTTTTTTCATAAACAGGTATCTTCCCTTCTCAAAACTTCAACAATCTCGAGTTGTAAAAATAAAGAAAATTGGGCTGAAGAGGGATGTTTAATTCTGGAGAGAAGTCTGGCAGAAATAGGACAAAATTGATCCAATTCCTACAAATTAAAAGGAATGAAATAGGGTAGACAAGGGCACCTAGACATGCTCTGATTTGTGAGGATAAAAATTATCAATCCAAAACACTGCTAAAATATTATACTCGTGTGTTAAAAATCATCAGGGCTATTTGCTCCAAGTATTCATTTGTGTCCAATTTTCCATATATCTGCATAATGTGCTGATAAGTCCCTAATTCCAAGTATGAAATATCAAATCAAGTACATTAATTAGTGATGCTGTCTAGAACTGCATCCAAAGCCAATATGGTTAGTTCTCAATTACCTGCTTTATTGGAGAGAAACAGCATCGTGGGGGATAATCCCCTAAGCATTTCTTCTTGGCTCCGGCATGTATTAACAATATACACAGACACAGGCAGATTTTTGTTTGATGATTTCTTGTTTGTTTTTTACAATGCTTTCTTCCCAGTTATTCTTCCCCAAATGTAACAAAGTAATTCATCTTCCCAAAGCACGAATTGGCTAACTGTTAGCAAGGGCATGAGAGCAGGGCCATGCTCAGAATTAGATATGGAAAACACAGGCTCAGTCTTATCTACACTTCTTTCTAGTGCTTCATTCTCTGCCTCATAAAACCCCAGATTCTACAAGAGATGCACTGTCTTTTAAAGTCTCTCTGGGGTGGATGAGACCTAATTGTCATCTCCAACAATACCCAACCATTATGAACTGTCAAGGCAAGCATAAAATGTATTATTTAGTATATATGCATTCGATTTAAATCTTTCAGCTAATCTATTTTTTCTCTTCCAGTTTTATTAAGATATAATTGACATTACAATACTGCATAAGTTTAAGATGTTCAGCATAATGATTGACTTTCATACATCATGAAATGATTATCACAAGTTTCGCAAAACTATCATATTTATATAAAACTGAAGAAATAGAAAAATATATATTTTCCTTGGGATGAGAACTCAGGATTTATTCTCTTAAATTTCATATATAACATAGAGCAGTGTTATTTATATTAAGCAGGTTGTACATTACTGCCCTAGTATTTATCTAACTTGTAACTGGAAGTTTGTGCCTTTTGACCACTTTTATCTAATTCTCCCCTCACCTAGGTCCCCACCACTGCTAACCACAAATTTTATCTCCTTTTCCATGATTCTGTTCGATATTTTTTTTTGAAGTACAATTGACTTACGAAATTTAGTTGCTGTTACACAACATAGTGATTCGGTATTTCTATACATTTCAAAAATAATCACCATGGTAAGTCTAGATAACAACTGTCACCATACAAAGATATTACATAGTTGCTGACTATATTCTCCACACTGCACATTTTATACCCATGCCTCATTTATTTTACAAATGGAAGTCTGTACCTCTTAACCTTCCTCATCCATTTCTTTCCTCCTACTCTCCTCTTCCTTCTGGAAACCATCTGTTCTCTGTGTCTTCAACTCATCTCTTTTTATCTTCCTTATTCCTGAAGACTACTGATAGAACACAACAAGAATTAAGAGTTATGCTGAGAAAAAGTGATCTAGTCCAGACAGGTAAATCCTCTACCTTGATATTATTGAAAATCCATTAATCCCATATTTGTTCTATAAATAATCAATAATATGACCCATGATAATAAATGGCCCTTACCATGCAGAATATCAGCATTTTAATATTGTCCTGGGAACTTCCACAGAACAAACCTTAATCAAAAGGCTAATAGGTTAATATAAGTAACAGATTAGTAATATTATAGAGGAGATGATTGAAGGTGCTATAGGAAGCTAAAATAAGTTTCTAAAATTAATTTTTATGTTTATGTTTTCACTTAGAATACAGCACTCTGCAGTATTCAGACAACTTCACATGTAACTCCACATTCATCCAGATGGTGGTTCAAGCAAGAGAAAAAAGGGGAAATCAGCCTGGATGGGAAAGGCAGATCTTCATTTCTCAATTATGGACAAGTGAGACCTGATATTAAACAAACAGTGCATGAAGCCCAGTGATAAATATAATGAATCTTTCTAGGGAACTACACTTATTGAAGAGGGCTTCCCAGGTGGCTGAGTGGGTAAAGAACCCACCTGCAATGCAGGAGACACAGGAGATGAAGGTTCAGTTCTTAGTTTGGGAAGATCCCTTGCAGGAGGGCAAGGCAACCCACTCCAGTATTCTTGCCTAGAGAATTCCATGGACAAAGGAGCCTGGTGAGTTACAGTCTATAGAATGGTAAAGAGCTGGACATGACTGAAGCAACTGAGCATGCAAGCACACACATACTTATTTAAAGATTTTAGAGGTAAAGTATTAAGTCATTTAAAACATTTTTTATATATTAAAATACGTACGAATATTAAAGATAAAATGAGTTAAAACATAATATAAAATTACTTTGCCCTGATTTAAAAACATTAATGGCTTCCTGATATTAAGGATAACAGCTAATGTGGTTGACATCACCTGAAGTGAAGTGTTAGTCATACCGGACTCTGTGACCCCATGGACTGCAGCTCACTAGGCTCCTCTGTCCATGGAATTTTCTAGGCAAGTGTTCTGGAGGGACATCACTAGAATCCCCCAAATGCCCTGTATACCTCTTTCTCAGCTCCCAACTCCTCCTCATGCTTATTCTTAGTCTTAATTTCTAGTGCCTTTATTTTACCTGGGGTGATCTTCTTCAGCCTCATTATAAATTTATTAATACCATTCTGATCTCAGGTCAAATATCACCTACTCAGACGTTTGAGACTGTGTTATCTGAGCCCAACTTAGATCTTTCTGTTACCTCTGTCAGAGCATTCTGTTCTGTCACTTTGTTATATTTACCCCAGTGAAGTAATAATGGGAATAATAAACTCACATACATAAGTGTATGTGAATGCTTTTGATAATGTCTTATGTCTATATCTTCCACTAGATAGAAAGCTTCTTGAAGCCAGGTGCCATATTTGTTTAGATTAACTTTTTATCTTATGTAACTGCACTCGGTAAAGACACAAATATTTATCAAATGAATAAATGCATAGATATGAGTGCATACCCATTCCTATATCTCAAAAATCAAATCAAAATGCATGCCCTATTGGGGATAGGGCTCAGAATTATCATTCTTTCATACAAGCCACATCTATGAGTCACACATCTCTAGTCAATGTAAAACTAACATAGTGTGACCCACAAGTCCACTGTATTAGTGTGGCTATGGTTGCTATAACAAAGTATCACAAACTGAGTGGCTTAAGCAGCATAAATGTATTGACTCCATGTTAGGTGTCACGAACATCATGTTGTATCTGCAGCTTCTAGAGAAAGATTTACTCAGGTCTCTTTTTTGGCAGTTCTTTACCAATCAGATTGTAGTGGCAGTCTAACTCCAATCTTCATATGGTCTTCTCCAGGCATGCATGTCTTTCTCTCCACATAGCATCCTTTTTGTAAGAACATCCTATACCAATATGACTTTGTCTTAATTAACTGCGTCCATAGTAATCTTATTTTCAAACAAGGGCATATTCTGAGGTACTAGAGTTTAGAATTCCAATATAAAATATTTAGTGGGAAGCATTTCAAAACATTATATCCACCAAGAGCTATTACAGTCAGAACCTATTGTAATGTTGAACATAAATTTAAGGAGTTCCTTTTTCTTTCTGGTTTATAATTTTTTCTCCATGATTAGCTTATGAATTTTATCTAAAGGTTTGTTTTTAATCTATTGAGATTTTTATATAATTTTTGCATTTTTATATTAACATAATTATATAAACTAACTTTCAAAGGTTAAAGTGAAGTACAAAGTGAAATCGCTCAGTCGTGTCTGACTCTTTGTGATCCCATGGACTGTAGCCTACCAGGCTCCTTCATCCATGGAAATTTCCAGGCAAGAGTACTGGAGTGGGTTGCCATTTCCTTCTCCAGGGGATGTTCCCAACCCAGGGATTGAACCTGGGTCTCCCACATTGCAGGCAGACACTTTACCACCTTAGCTACCAGGGAGGCCTAACTAACAGGCTTCCCTGGCTCCTTCAAAGGTTAAATTAGTCTCAATTTTTTAGAAGAAAAACAACTTTGGGATATATTATCCATCATGGATTCCACTGATTAATATTTTATGTAGAATTCTTGCATCTGATTATTGGAGAGACTGAAATAACTTTTTCCTTTCTTGTAAAGTCCTTGCCCAGTTTTGATGCCAAGATTATCCTAGCATTATAAAACAAGCTGGAAATTTTCTCTTATTTATTCTCTGAAAGAGTTTGTATAAATTTGGCATTCTTTCTACCTTAAGTAGTTGAAAAAACTCACCGAGAAAGCCATGTGGGACTAAAGCTTCTTTGAAGGAAGATTTAAAATTATAGTCAGTGATCCAGTACTCAGTTAAAAGCGGTTAATGCCCATGCGCCCATGAAAAAAAATCCATATTCTACAGCCCTCAGGCATAGTATTCTATAGATGTTAATTTAGTCCAGTTTATTCATTGTTTTATTCATTGTTTTATTCACATTTATATTTACTATTTTCTCTTTTTTCTGCTTGTACTGACAGATACCTCTGAGACAGATGTCCTAAAACCTCCCACAGTGACTGTGGATTTGTATATTATACTCTGTAATTCTGTCAAGCTTGGCTCTGAGTATCTAAAAGCTATATAAAATAAATACAAAGGTACAGTACTTATACCTTCTAGATGAATTGGATCTTTTGTAACTATAAAATATCTTTCTTATCTCTATTAATGTTGATTTGCCCTAAAATCTGCATGTTTAGTCATTTAGGAGTATCTGACTTTTTGTGACCCCATGCACTGTAACCCTCCAGGCTCCTCTGTTCGTGGGATTTTTTCAGGCAAGAATCTATTTGTATATTTTTAAAAAGCTACATTTTTTGCAACTTGTTTCATGCTTTAACTTTTATCTTTTTATGTTTATGCTTATCTTTATGAGTACTGTTTTCTGTTATTTCAACTGATAACCACTGTCTTACAATTGAGGTGCCTGATACATTTATAGTCAATTTCTCACCCTTATCAAATGTAATAGGGACTGTTATGCTTAATCTCTTGCAGTAAATACAAAGACCTCAAATAGCTTTAACTTCAGTGGTAATTTTTGTGCATTTAGTTCTTTAAACGTCATAAAAAGTTGTGGTTTTTTTTCGTACAGTCAAATTTTTTTTATATTTCCTTCATATTTAGCTTTTCATCATTCAGTAATTCATCGTCAAGCTTCTATATGGAATGACTTTTCTTTCCTACTTTAAGAATTCCCTTCAATACCCTTCCAAGATCAGCCAGTAATGAATTTCTGCTTTTTGTTTATTTGTTTAAATGTGTCTTTATTTTTCCTTTTGTGCAAAATCTTCTTGGCAAATAATTCTGTATTTACAGTTATATTCTTTCAGCATTTTAAAATCATTATTCCATAGTCTTCCACTTTCAGCTGATTCTGTGAAAAGCCAGCTGTCTCATCATTGTTAGTTTTAAAATAAGCCTTTTATTTCTGACTTCTTTTAATATGTTCTCTTTCTTTTTGGTTTTTAACAGTTTTACACTGGTGTGATAAGATGTGATTTTACTTTGTATGTATTTTATTTGGATCTATACTGGCTTTTACATCTACAGCTTGATCTCTTTAAGCACTTTTACTTTTCATCCATTATTTCTTTAAATATTACATCTATTCCATCCTTCCATTCCTATCTTTCTTGGAACACATCATTTGTAGCATAAACTTTTTAAACTTTCATTTATTCTACATGTCTCATCCTCTTCTCTGTGTTTTTCTATCACACCATTTATTGCATATCGGTATACCTATTTCCTTCTGACCTATTCTCTAATTCACTAATTCTCTTTTATTCCTTGTTCTGTTAGCTGTTGAACAAATTATTAATTTTATTTAACATATTTTTCTGTCCCATCATTCTGATGTTAGTTTACAATAATTCCAGTATTCTGCTTAAATCATTCTGCTTAAACACAATTGAACACACTATTCACATACTTTTAAAGCATGTGATCTATAATTTCTAGAACACATTCTTTTATTCTTTTGTTTGTCAATTTTTGCCTTTTTATAAACCTGGATATCTCCCACTAAATGCATAATGTATGAGAACATATACAGGTAATTTAAGACATTGAGTGATGTTATTTTCCTTTTTTCATATTTTATTTTATTATTATTATTATTATTATTTTACTTTACAGTATTGTATTGGTTTTGCCATACATCAGCATGAATCTGCCATGGGTGTACACGTGTTCCCAATCCTGAACCCCCTCCCACCATCCTCCTCATCCAATAAGCATTTGCTTTTGTTTTGGAGGCAATTTGAAAAAGGATAGATCACCTAATTCAATCAAGAAATGAACTGATTCAAATTTGAGCTTTATCCAGCAATTTCACTCCTGGGTATTTATACAAAGAAAACAAAAACACAAATTAGAAAAGATATATGCATACCTATATTCATTAAATTATTTAAAGTAGTAATTATTATTTATAATAATCAAAATATGGAAATGACTTAAGTACCCATCAATAGATGGATGGATAAAAAAGATGCATATAAATGCAATGGAATATCTGCTGCTGCAGCTGCTGCTAAGTCGTTTCAGTCGTGTCCGACTCTGTGCAACCCCATAGACAGCAGCCCACCAGGCTCTGCAATCCCTGGGATTCTTCAGGCAAGAACACTGGAGTGGGTTGCCATTTCCTTCTCCAATGCATGAAACTGAAAAGTGAAAGTGAAGTCGCTCAGTCATGTCCGTCACGACCCCATGGAGCAGCCTACCAGACTCCTCTGTCCATGGGATTTTCCAAGCAAGAGTTCTGGAGTGGGGTGCCATTGCCTTCTCCAAATGGAATATCACTCAGCCATAAAAAAATAATGAAATCTTGCCATCTTCAACAATATAGATGGACCTACAGAGCTTTATGCTGTAAGTGAAATAAGAGAAAAACAAATACTCTGTGATTTCACTTATATGTGGACTATAAGAAATAAAACAAAAGAACAAACATTTAAAGAGAGTCATAGATATATAGGACAAACAGGCTGTTGCCAGGGGAAGAAGTAGGTAGGGAACATTAACAGGTACAAGCTTCAAGTTGGTGAGTCATGAGTATGACATATACAGTGCGGAGAATATAGTAAATAACTATGCACTATCTTTGTATGGTGACAGTTGGTATCTAAACTTCCTGTGATCATTTTGAAATGTACAGAAATACTGAATCATTGTGTTGTGTAAGAGGAACTAAGATAGTGTTAAAGGTCAATGATACTTCAAAAACAGACAAACTCATAGGAAAAAAAAAGTCAGATTTGTGATTACCAGAGGCAGGGAGTAGGGGGAGGGAGAATTGGAAAAAGAAAGTCAAAGGACACAATTATCCAGTTATGAAATAAGTACTAAGGGTGTAATTTACAACATGATAAATATATTAACACCTGCTGTATGTTATATGTGAACGTTGTTGAAAGTAAATTCTAAATGTTCTCATCACAAGGAAAAATACATTTTTTTTCTATGCTTTAATTTTGTCTCTATATGAGATGATAGATGTTCACTGAACTTATTTTAGTAATCAAAAAAGAAACAAACTTAGGCTTTAGTCTTTGTGAAGTCTGGCCTGTTTCTGACTTGATCATATGTTGATGCATATTTCTAACTGTAGCACCTCAGGAGTCCTAACTAAAAGCTTGTATATTCCCCAGGACTTTTCTTCTATTGCAAACTCTAAACACAAGGGGGTCTCTACCTTCATAGGATTTTTAAACTTTTGCTCAATATCTAAGCTTCCCATGTATCTTTTTTCATTCAACTTTTCAGGCTTTCATCTCCAGCTTTTAAATCTATTAATTCCTAGAAGGAAAAAGAAGTGCCAAATATTGCATCACCGCTTCAGACATCCTGTTCCTCAAAGACCATGACTCCTCAAGTATTAATTTTCTTGATGCTTACCAATGCTTTCAATTTTATGTTTTTCCTACATTCTCTAGATTTTCTCGTTATTCTGAACAAGTTGGTGTAGCACAACTTTGGCAGAAACAGAGATCTTACCACTTCGTTCTTTAATACCCTCTTGGAAGAAGTGGTTTTATCATGTTTTATTTCCTCTTATGATCTAAGGCTTATTTTCAAGTTTCTCCACAGACACTTTGGTTCATACAAGCTAATTAATACAATAGTCTCTCAGCATTTAATAAGGATTGGCCTTATTATTACTTTTAGATGTTTTAAAAATATTTTTCTAGATTTCCCATACAAATTGGAAATGCCCATAATGACTATTAAGCTTATAACACTCATTATGTAACATCTTATACCCTTTACTGTTGCAAATTCCTCTGAAATTTAGCAACATAACCAACATTAATCTTTGATTTTGATGTGCAGTGTGAAATACTGGAGGCAGAGTCCAGAAACACAGCTTGCCCCTGCTTCCTATGCCATCACCTTGAGCAGCTCAAGGACTGGGAGGCTGTCCCACAGCCTACCTGGTAATTGGTACTGGTGGATACAGCTGAAGTTGTTGGCTAGAGCACATACATGTCTCCTCTCCATATAGCTGATTGACTTCCTTGCAGCACAGCAGCTGAGTCTGTAGAGTTGAGCAAGTCAAGAGAACCAAGTGGGAACTGTATTGCCTTTTATATCCAGTCTTAGATGTCACTTAGTATCATTACTGCCATTGTTACAAGTCTACCTTAGTTAAAGGGGGAAAGTCATAGATACCAACTTCCTTATGAGAAGAGTATTGATATCCTATTGTAAGAGGGGAGGTGGAGGGATGAGAAATAACACCACTCCTGTTTTTGAAAAACATAACCTCTCACAGATCTTTTCTAGGAAAACTATGGACAGAGAAACTTTCTGAAAATATCTCATATTTGAATACCAACATTGATGTTAACTTTTAAAAAAGTAATAAAAAAATCTTTAGCTAATGCTTAAATTAATCTTCTAGAAAAAAGTCAGTCTCTAGTTTTTCTATTTTATAGAAAAGGATTTCTTATGTTTAACTTGGTCAGAGCTCATATACTTAAGCATGTGAGTTTCTTATGTCTAAGATGTTATTTTAATATTCTAATTTTATCATACATTAGTTATATTCTTCTCCTTAGCCATTTTTCCTGGAGTGACATAAAATTATTTTTATGAGATACGCCATTAGCACTGAGTGTCAGGGGCATTTGCTAAACCCACTTTGGTAATTTTGTGCCATTTGGATATTCCTGAGTGTACCAAGTAAACAGACCCTGCAAATTGCTCTCAGAGTCTGAGATGTGCACTTAAAAAGCTCCCCAGAGTATCTTCAAGTTCAAAAATATCACCTGGCCTATAGATCCTTTTATAGTCTCTTGAAAATGTTCTTACTGTTCTTTTTTCAGTGGCAAAATGGCATTTATTTCAAAGTTCTTAGGTATTTTATTACTTTAGAAGATAATGCATATGGATTACCTAATTTTTTTAATTGTTCATTGCTGGTACACAGAAATAGATTTTATGAGTTGATCTTGTACCCTAAAACTTGCTGAATTCATTCATTAACTTTAATATTTATCTTGTATTCTTTGGGATTTTTGAATGTAGAATTTTATCATCTGTGAATAGAGATAATTTATTTCTTGCTTTTCAATTTCAAGGCTTTTGTGCTTTTTATTAATTTATTACTATTATTTTTCAAGAAAATAAAATTCCACTCTAAGCTTATCAC
>SJYC01132434.1:0-15760 GCA_006408675.1 Madoqua kirkii
CTCTGCCTGGAGTCTTAGTCCTTCCTACCTTTGAATGGTCCTACCTTTGATAAATCTTTCATAAGACATGTTTACTTGCTCTAGTTACCAACTTTTTAAAAAATTCTATTATCTCAGTTTTATTTTATTTTATTATTGGAGTGTATTCACTTTCCAGTGTTGTGTTGGTTTCTTCTGTATAGCAATGTGAATTAGCTATGAGTATACATATATCCCCTCCCTCTTGAACCTCCATCCCATCCTCCCTTCCTTGTTTATTTGTCAGTGACTACAATTAACCTTTATGTGTGAAGAAAGTTCAGCTTTCCAGTACTTCTGCCTGATTCTCAAAATGAGAGGCCCACTATGGTCTCACTCGTCCCAAATTTGTCTCAGTGGCTGGCTTCTTGTGTTGCCAAGACAAATTCAGTGGACCTAACACCTTTAAAAACAAGCAAATATAGACATGTTTTCTAGCTTTCACCTTAAATAATATGATTTTAAATGCACTAAAATCCTCCAGATTGAAACATTTTCCTGATTTTTCTGTTGGCTCCATATGACAGATGTGTATGGAGACTATGGCAGGAGATTCTGCTGTGAAGCCAAAGTTTGGTGAGACATTTCCTTGTCTAGCAGACAACATGTGGACATAGAAGTCTGCATCCTTTGTGAATTTCAGTCCAATGGGCCTGTAGCATACTACGCCTAAGATAATTCTCTGAAATCTGTTATACACAAAACATATGTTCTCACTTATGGAGAGTATAATTTGAGATGGCAAAGATCCTTCATTTCCTCTCTGCATATCATTCCTTTTTCAAAGGCATGAAGGCATTTATTTCAAAGGTGTTACAATGCAGAACTTTTAAGAAATCTGGAGTTCAATTTAAATGAAAAGAAAGATACAAATAAAGAACATTCTCTGATCCTCGGTCTATAGTGCTTGTAATTTCTACATAACTTATTACCTTATGGTTTCATTTATCATGTTCTGCTGGGGCAAATAAATAGACAAGAATCTTTTGTTATCTTCAACCCAACAATGTTGGTTTGCTTAATTAACCAACTTATTTTAGTTGTTCCATCGCCAGGCTGAGATAGTTCTAGATCCACTGATATTTTAAAAGGGATTATATGAAACTATTTCTCACTTAACTTTGCTTTATCTCTCTAATTAGTGCCATCTCAAATTTATACCCAGGCCTCTCTGATAATGAGAAATATAAAACTGAAAGAGAACTGAAAAATTGCCTAACTCAGGACTTCCAAACTCAAACACCCTAAGAGCAATGTAGAAAATATAAATGTGTGAAACAGCAAGTTATAAAGGATAGAATATTCTGTGGAAACCTGAAGAACAGAATTCTCATAAAGCATCACAAAATTTAATTAATGCTATTCTTGTCCCCCAAAATCCATGTTTGCTAGCTAGATTATTCCCAAAATTAACTTTTGATTTAATATAATCTCTCATTATAGAGTGGAGAAAATAATGTGACAAAATCATAAGTTTAGCAAAATGACTGTAAAATTTAGTAAAATTAGTAAAATTAACAATTCATTAAATGATTTTTTTAAAAGCCAGCAAGACCTGACTGTCTGCCCTCTTCTTACCTGTATAGCCTCATCTCTGGCCACGTATACCCACTCCTCAGCCTTAATCTCACTTCGACCACCCTGGTCTCCTCCTAACTCCATACATACATTGTTCTTGTCACCTGCCTTTAGGCCACTCTCTATGCAACTGTCTTTGGTGATACCTTTTTTTTTTTTTTAATTTTCTAAATTACAAGAGTTTAGGAAATTATGTGTGTTTAGTAATCTGATTGGGCTTCCCTAGTAGGTCTGTGGTAAAGAATCCACCTGCCAGTGCAGGAGATACAGGTTCGATCCCTAGGTCAGGAAAATCCTGTGGAGGAGGAAATGGCAATCCACTCCAATATTCTTGTCTGGGAAAATCCCATGGACAGAGGAACCTGGTGAGCTACCGTCTATCGGGTAACAGAAGAATCAGACATATCTTAGCAACTAAGCAACAGCAGTAATCTGATTGCATTGATAATATAATTCTTCACCTCATCCTCCATCTACATCCTTTGTGATGTTACTTTGCAGACCCTCATACTAAAGCAGCAGTATGTTTCTCTACTCCTTGTATCTGGATTGACATCAGAGACTTCTTTTGGCCAAAGGGATGTTTATGAATAGATGTGAATCAAGCCCAGGCTTAAAAAAATTTCTCATGCATTTCTGTTCCATTTAGCCCTCTGCTGGTGCCATGAGAACATGCCAGGCCAGCCTGCAAGAGGAAAGATTTGTTTCAGTTTTCACAGAAGAAACCACCTTTGTTCAGCCCACAGCCAGCTGAAATGTGAACAAGTCTAGCCAATCTTAACAACTCTGCCTTGCAAAGGCAAAGCAGTCACAGATGTGCAAGCAAGCACAGAACAGCTCCCAGAAAGCAGACCAGAGCTGATGAATTGTAGAGACTCACAAACTAAATCGACAGGGAGGCCTGGCGTGCTGCAGTTCACAGGGTCGCAAAGAGTTGTACATGACTGAGCGACTGAACTGAACTGAACTGAACAAACTAAATGATTTATTTATTGTTGCATGATGCTGATGACGTTAGTTGCTTAGTAATGTCCAACTCTTTGCTACCTCATGGACCTGTCTCTTATACACATCTTTAAAATATAAAAAGTGTAAAATAGGTGAATAGAGTCTTGTATAAGCAATCTATAAATATTCTTCTAGAAACTATGAAATTGCTATTCATTGGATAAAAATTAGTTTTTGCAAGCACACTTAGTGGCATGGTAACAGATTCATAGTATGAAAAATTTGCTAACATTGCATATCATATGATCCATTTTTAAACCAAAATAGTAACAGTGAAGCTTTGTGTTTTGCTTTTTTCTTCTGACTTCTCTGTATTTTCTACATGTAATAATTTTTGGTTCACTCATTTAAAAATAGATAGTTTGTCTATTATCCACCAATTACAGATTTTAAGGTAATTTCTTTGTCAATGTTAAAATAAGTGAATAGAAGTGAATTTTTCAAAAGAAAAAAAGAAGAGTAGCTTTCCTGGATTTGAGCTATTCCATCCATGAATCATAACTCCATCTTAGCAAGTTGTTTGGTGAATTTGTCCCATGTGCCTCTGCCTGGAGTCTTAGTCCTTCCTACCTTTGAATGGTCCTACCTTTGATAAATCTTTCATAAGACATGTTTACTTGCTCTAGTTACCAACTTTTTAAAAAATTCTATTATCTCAGTTTTATTTTATTTTATTATTGGAGTGTATTCACTTTCCAGTGTTGTGTTGGTTTCTTCTGTATAGCAATGTGAATTAGCTATGAGTATACATATATCCCCTCCCTCTTGAACCTCCATCCCATCCTCCCTTCCTTGTTTATTTGTCAGTGACTACAATTAACCTTTATGTGTGAAGAAAGTTCAGCTTTCCAGTACTTCTGCCTGATTCTCAAAATGAGAGGCCCACTATGGTCTCACTCGTCCCAAATTTGTCTCAGTGGCTGGCTTCTTGTGTTGCCAAGACAAATTCAGTGGACCTAACACCTTTAAAAACAAGCAAATATAGACATGTTTTCTAGCTTTCACCTTAAATAATATGATTTTAAATGCACTAAAATCCTCCAGATTGAAACATTTTCTGATTTTTCTGTTGGCTCCATATGACAGATGTGTATGGAGACTATGGCAGGAGATTCTGCCGTGAAGCCAAAGTTTGGTGAGACATTTCCTTGTCTAGCAGACAACATGTGGACATAGAAGTCTGCATCCTTTGTGAATTTCAGTCCAATGGGCCTGTAGCATACTACGCCTAAGATAATTCTCTGAAATCTGTTATACACAAAACATATGTTCTCACTTATGGAGAGTATAATTTGAGATGGCAAAGATCCTTCATTTCCTCTCTGCATATCATTCCTTTTTCAAAGGCATGAAGGCATTTATTTCAAAGGTGTTACAATGCAGAACTTTTAAGAAATCTGGAGTTCAATTTAAATGAAAAGAAAGATACAAATAAAGAACATTCTCTGATCCTCGGTCTATAGTGCTTGTAATTTCTACATAACTTATTAGCTTATGGTTTCATTTATCATGTTCTGCTGGGGCAAATAAATAGACAAGAATCTTTTGTTATCTTCAACCCAACAATGTTGGTTTGCTTAATTAACCAACTTATTTTAGTTGTTCCATCGCCAGGCTGAGATAGTTCTAGATCCACTGATATTTTAAAAGGGATTATATGAAACTATTTCTCACTTAACTTTGCTTTATCTCTCTAATTAGTGCCATCTCAAATTTATACCCAGGCCTCTCTGATAATGAGAAATATAAAACTGAAAGAGAACTGAAAAATTGCCTAACTCAGGACTTCCAAACTCAAACACCCTAAGAGCAATGTAGAAAATATAAATGTGTGAAACAGCAAGTTATAAAGGATAGAATATTCTGTGGAAACCTGAAGAACAGAATTCTCATAAAGCATCACAAAATTTAATTAATGCTATTCTTGTCCCCCAAAATCCATGTTTGCTAGCTAGATTATTCCCAAAATTAACTTTTGATTTAATATAATCTCTCATTATAGAGTGGAGAAAATAATGTGACAAAATCATAAGTTTAGCAAAATGACTGTAAAATTTAGTAAAATTAGTAAAATTAACAATCATTAAATGATTTTTTTAAAAGCCAGCAAGACCTGACTGTCTGCCCTCTTCTTACCTGTATAGCCTCATCTCTGGCCACGTATACCCACTCCTCAGCCTTAATCTCACTTCGACCACCCTGGTCTCCTCCTAACTCCATACATACATTGTTCTTGTCACCTGCCTTTAGGCCACTCTCTATGCAACTGTCTTTGGTGATACCTTTTTTTTTTTTTTAATTTTCTAAATTACAAGAGTTTAGGAAATTATGTGTGTTTAGTAATCTGATTGGGCTTCCCTAGTAGGTCTGTGGTAAAGAATCCACCTGCCAGTGCAGGAGATACAGGTTCGATCCCTAGGTCAGGAAAATCCTGTGGAGGAGGAAATGGCAATCCACTCCAATATTCTTGTCTGGGAAAATCCCATGGACAGAGGAACCTGGTGAGCTACCGTCTATCGGGTAACAGAAGAATCAGACATATCTTAGCAACTAAGCAACAGCAGTAATCTGATTGCATTGATAATATAATTCTTCACCTCATCCTCCATCTACATCCTTTGTGATGTTACTTTGCAGACCCTCATACTAAAGCAGCAGTATGTTTCTCTACTCCTTGTATCTGGATTGACATCAGAGACTTCTTTTGGCCAAAGGGATGTTTATGAATAGATGTGAATCAAGCCCAGGCTTAAAAAAATTTCTCATGCATTTCTGTTCCATTTAGCCCTCTGCTGGTGCCATGAGAACATGCCAGGCTTAAAGCAGCAGTATGTTTCTCTACTCCTTGTATCTGGATTGACATCAGAGACTTCTTTTGGCCAAAGGGATGTTTATGAATAGATGTGAATCAAGCCCAGGCTTAAAAAAATTTCTCATGCATTTCTGTTCCATTTAGCCCTCTGCTGGTGCCATGAGAACATGCCAGGCCAGCCTGCAAGAGGAAAGATTTGTTTCAGTTTTCACAGAAGAAACCACCTTTGTTCAGCCCACAGCCAGCTGAAATGTGAACAAGTCTAGCCAATCTTAACAACTCTGCCTTGCAAAGGCAAAGCAGTCACAGATGTGCAAGCAAGCACAGAACAGCTCCCAGAAAGCAGACCAGAGCTGATGAATTGTAGAGACTCACAAACTAAATCGACAGGGAGGCCTGGCGTGCTGCAGTTCACAGGGTCGCAAAGAGTTGTACATGACTGAGCGACTGAACTGAACTGAACTGAACAAACTAAATGATTTATTTATTGTTGCATGATGCTGATGACGTTAGTTGCTTAGTAATGTCCAACTCTTTGCTACCTCATGGACTGTCCACCAGGCCCCTCTGTCCATGGGATTCTCCAGGCAAAAATACTGGAGTGATCAGTCATTCACTTCAGGGGATCTTCCTGACTCAAGGATCAAACTCTGATCTTCTGTATTGCAGGCAGATTCTTTACCCTCTGAGCCCCCAGGGAAGCCCCTTATTGTTACTTGCCACCTGTATTTTGTGATTGTTACTCAATGTAACTGTGTAAATAGATTAATAGATACACCCAGGTCATAATTTCTGAACACTCCATTTTTTATTGCTTTTAGTTGAGTCGTGTGGACAGAGGGGCATTCAGAAAGGTCTGGTGCTGGTAAGATGCAGGTGTCCCCTTATCTCAAACACAAGGGATATTTTCCTTTGTTTTCTTGGCAGCAGAAAACTTTTCTCTTCCTAATCACTCCCCTTCAATCTTTTATTTTTGTACACTAAGTCATTTCCATCCCTTTGTGTGTTTTCCTACATCATTTCTGCTGTCATCACCTCGCTGATACAAGAATGCCCAAGATACTGAGTGGAGAAAGGGACATAGGAATAGAAGGGAAGAATCTAGAAATAAACACACAGATCACTACTACAATAATAGTATTTTGGCACACACCTAGATATGGGAGTTGATGCCCTCATGTTGAATATATAGATTATCCACTGACTGATGGCAGAGAAGAATTCTGCCTCCACTAGTGTTTTAGAAGAAATAAAATTATGACATGTGGTCATCTGAGATATAGTAAACTTCAAGGTGAGCATCATTCAGGAGGACCTCAGCTAATGGTTGCAAGATTTAGCAAAGAAAAAATAAGTTGCTAGTTAAATTTGAATTTCAAGTAAACAAGAAAATATTTAGTATAAGTATATCCCATGCAATATTTGGGACGTATGTTGTTTATTGCTGTTTATATGAAAGTCAAACTAAATTTAGCATCCCTTGCCTGGAGTCTTAGTCCTTCCTACCTTTGAAAGGTCCTACCTTTGATAAATCTTTCATAAGACCAGTTTACTTGCTCTAGTTACCAATTTGGAATTATCAGCTTTTTAAAACATTTTATTAACTAATTTTTTTGGTTTACAGTTTTGTGTTGGTTTGTGTTGGTTTCTTCTGTACAGCAATGTGAATTAGCTATGAGTATACATATATCCCCTCCCTCTTGAACCTCCATCA
Source organism: Madoqua kirkii (assembly GCA_006408675.1). NCBI lineage: Eukaryota > Metazoa > Chordata > Mammalia > Artiodactyla > Bovidae > Madoqua > Madoqua kirkii. The sequence continues at coordinate 7,131 of SJYC01132434.1, forward strand.
CCTGGAGATTATACTAAGTGAAGTAAATCAGACAAAGACAAATACCATATGATATCACTTATATGTGGAATCTAAAAACAAATACAAAAGAACTTATTTATTAAACAGATTCACAGACTTAGAGAATGAACTTATAGTCACCAGTGAGGAAGGGATAGATTGGGAATTTGAGATGACATATACACCTTTTTATATTTAAAATAAAATACCTTTCCATGAAAAAAAAATGGTATTCTTTATTTTACTTGGCAACCCTGTCCTGAATTTATCTGACAAAAATGAGGTTTTTTTGCTCTAGCTCATTATAGTTGCAACCTGTTATTACCAGCAGTTGCTCATATTTACATAGGAATAATGTTTCTGTTTTATTTATCCTGCTGCCTTTGACTAGGATTTCTCATCATTTGGTTGGCAATAGTCTGACCATATTCCTAGCCTGCTGTGGGCATCTATTTGACTTCTGATCCAATATAATTATCAATTAGAAGCCATCTCTGAGCTCATTATACCTGCCATCTGAGCGCCACAATTATTCACAATCTGAACAAGAATTCACCTGGCCGTCTTTCTGAATGCTGCTCTGTCCCCATGACTCAACTAAAAGCAATCACAAATGGAGTGTTTAGAAATTATGAAGTGGGTGTATCTATTATCTATTTATAATGTTATGTTGAATAACAACCACAAAATATCAGTGGCATGCACAATAATGGGTAGCTGGTGGCTCAGCTGATAAAGAATCTGCCTAAAATACAAGAGATCAAAGTTTGATCTCCGGGCTGGGAAGATCCCTGGGAGAAGTGAAAAGGCTGCTCACTTCAGTATTCTTGCCTGGAGAATTCCATGGACAGAGGAGCCTAGTGGGCTACAGACTGTTGGGTCGCAAAGAGTTAGACATGACTGAGCAACTAAAATCATCATCATCATCATCATCATCATCATCATGCAACAACAAATAAATCATTTAGTTCCTAAGTCTATGGCTTCCCAGGTGGCAACTGTGGTAAAGAACCCACCTGGCAATGCAGGAGATGGAAAATATGCAGGTCCAACCCTTGGGTTGGGAAGATTCCTTGGAGTAGGAAATGGCAACCCACTCCACTACTCTTGCCTGGAGAATTCCATGGACACAGGAACCTAGTGGGCTCCAGTCCGTGAGATCACAAAGATTCAGACATGACTGAGCATGCATGCACGGTACTGCACTGCACAGTTGAATGGATTATGGGAAAGTAAGAAATGAGTTGGTGGGTCCAGCAATAAGGAGATAAGATCTAAGCAGACTTTACAGAAGAACAAATTCAGAAGCTATAGACTGCTGAGTCCCCATGCCAAGAGGCACACGGGTGGTGACAGCACTTACAGGCTGCCTAAACTCTTGGTGAGAATGGAGTATGTCATCTGCACCAAAGAGTTATAGGGCTTTACTTTTGTTGGCTTTAGAGAAAATCTGCCTTTGACATCATCAGTGTTCATCAATCAGACAGGCTATCAAGCTGTTTGTGCCTTAAAATCCTGACTGGTTTGCAACCAACGACAATTTCCTGAATTTAAGCTGGGTCCTCTGAACATGGCAGAGAGCTAGTGATTTGGAAGGAAATTCCCCCAGCACCTGTTTTAGGAGGAACTAAACAGGATTTAACAATTAGCTGGAGGTCACCCATCTGAAGCAAGAGCAATGATAAAATATATCCCAGTTACTCAGGATGCTTCAGTTTTTCTAAGACCCAAATGATCCTGAAACTGTAATTCAGTTTCTAAAAATATGAGTTGTAATGTCAGGCAGACTTGGATTCAAATCTTGGCTCTGACACTTACCATAGTTGTATGACTATGTGCTGTATTGTGCTTAGTCACTCAGTCATGTCCAACACTTTACAATCCCATGGGCTATAGCCAGCCAGGTGCCTCTGCCCATGGAACTTTCTAGGCAAGAATATTGGAGTGGATTGCCATGCCCTCCTCCAAGGGATCTTCCCAAATCAGGAATCGAACCCAGGTCTTCCACATTGCCGGTGGATTCCTTACTGACTGAGCCACCAGGGAAGTACAAGAGTACTGGAGTGGGTAGCCTATCACTTCTCCAGGGGAACTTCCTGACCCAGAAATCAAATGGGGTTCTCCTGCATTGCAGGCGGATTCTTAACCAGCTGAGCTATGGGCAGGTTTATTCATCTCTTAAGTATTAATGGCCTTAACTATTAAAAACAGAATTCAGTGGATAATAACCTCATTAAGTTGCTAAATAATATATATATATAACACAGTTCACAGTTCCAACAACACCTGGCATATTTAAAATGTTCTACAAATAAGAGTTAAAAATAAAACCAAAACCAGAGAGAAAGAGAGAGAATTAAGATCCTAACACTGTGGCCAGAATTGCATCAACGCAAACCTTGTTCTTTTGTGCCAAAATAACACCTCATGTAGGTCAGTCTCAAACAGTTATCTCCGCAGTGTTTTCTTTCTCTAAAGGTCATTGAGTAGAGCCTAAGCTCAGCACTGTATAACTTTAAGGAAGTCTCTTGTCTTGACATTGTCATTTTTTAAATATTAATGGTCAATAACCATTAAAGAAATGTTGATGACATGTCTTTTTTGTCTATAAGAATTTTTTAAAAGGGACAAAATGCATTTTACATGGCCACTTTCTCTGAATGTCTCACAGTCCTGTGGAAATAACAGACAGGTCCACAGACAATAGGTCCTTGATCCTACTAGACTTGATAGTACAGTGAAAAAGAATTTACCTGCCAACGCAAGAGATGTGGATTTGATCCCTTGGTTGGAAAGATCCTCTGGAGAAAGAAATGGCACCCACTTCTGTATTCTTGCCTGGAAGATTCCGTGGACAGAGGAGCCTGGCAGGCTACAGCCCATGGGGTCACAAAGAGTTGGACACAGCACAATAACTGAGCACAGCACCTGCTGATCTAGAATGAAAGATGGTGGATAATATGTCCACCACCACTGCCACCCCCTGCAAGGATCAGAGGCATGGTAGAAGTGCTAGTACTAAATACTTTGCAATACACTATCAAATAAGCAAGGATCAGACACCCTAAAGGCCAATTCTCAACTCTTATGAGAAACACCAGGGAGTGCTGTGGAATAGGCATTGTGTTAAAATTCAGACAAGCTAAACTATGCGTCCAACTATGATCTAGACCAGGCTCCTTGAACTTCTCTGAGCTTTGTCTCTTGATTTCCACCATAAATATAATATAACCCATCTCTTAGGACGGATGTGAAAAATTAAGATAGTCTATGCTTTAAGGTAATCTATGCCAAACATTTTGCAAAATATCAGAGACTATGTATAACTCAATAAATGGTGGCTGTTATTAATAGTTTCATACATAAATTTATATATACAATAAACTAAGGAAAAATATAATCTGTGTAAATGAAAATTTTCTCAGAGGAAGAAAATTATAAGGAAAAAAAAAAGTAGCTTGTTAATTGGAAAGCACAAAGTAAATAAAAGACCCCATATTGTAATTGTAGGAGAGACATAAACAGAAATATTTGAATATATATTAAGCTCTCTGCCTTCAAGTCATTCCTCAACCAGACTTGTTAAGAAAAAAAAAAATCATTAATAAAGGTCTTCGCATTTATTTGAGGAAGCATTTAAATTCTATGAGTGTAAACATAATAGGAATTCTTAATATCCTTTTTTCTTTAACCTTCTCTATCCATCCTTTTGGAGACATGTTTATGGATTTCAGTTTCATTTTTCAGCTAATGAAATCCTCTGTTCTCTATTTTTGGTTTTTCTGAAATAAATTCTTCCTGAACCCTTTAGGGAAAAAAAAATGCAAAACAGATTCCAAAAACATTTCAACTGTCAGTTACATACTGAGAAAGGGCAGATTAATCCCCACAGACCTCAGAGTTGACAAAGTCCTCATTTAATGTGTTTAGCTACAGTGCTAAGAGGAATTTGATAACAACACTCTGGGTGTCTCATTGTTGGTGTAGGACATAATTACCGCCCTAGGGTATTGAAGGTAATCAGATTCACGGGGTTCCTCAGGGAGAGGAAAGGGTCAAGCATGATTATTTTTCTATAATACTAACAGCTATTATGTCTCATTTCTTAAATTCACTTCAATGAAATGGCACTGTTTTTGGTTTTCCTTAAGTGACTGTTATTTTCCTAGTCTCTACTTTTTTGTTTTGCTTTCACTATGAAGAAAGTCAACTTGTTGTTCACAAATTTTACTGTGGAAAAGAAAACCGTAGCAAGGACAAGGAACAGGAGAAAGTCTCTTATACTGCTGCTGGGAGAACCAAGTGTTAAAACCATTTTGGAAACACTTTTAGATCATCTAATAAAGTTATGATATGCATATTCACTTCAATTTCTTAAACCCTAAAAAACTACTGGTACATGTATTCTAAGAGACAAAAATAAGAATAAAGATAGTAGTTTTATTTATGATATCCCCATAGTGAGGGAGGGGTAGAATGTCCATAAAGAATAAAATAGATAAATTATGATTATTTTCATAATTTGGAATGCTAGATTCAACCTAAAAGGAATATTGCAGACATATGCACATTGCAGATAAATTCAACTTTGAATAAGAGAAGCTGAGCAGTAAAGAATATATACCATCTGATGGATAGGATGATGAGGATGGGAGGGAGTTTTAAGAGGGAGGGAATATATGTATACATATCCCCTGGAGAAGGAAATGACTACCTGCTGGGGTCCAGCCCCAGTGGATCCAGGAAATTTGAAGTGAGGATGGCATTGGTGAGGAAAAACTTATTTATATAGAAATATAAAAGAGCTTAAGAAGAAATAGCATGGTAGGAAAATTAAGTGGAGAAAGGATGCCGAATAACCTGGCTTACAAGGAAGACCAATAAAATCTCAGGACAAGAGATTTGCACCATCTATGTTGGACCACCAGCACCCACTTGAATATCGACAAGTGCCCTGCCTTAGGCTCCCTTTTGCGCGGGTCTTAGAAGCCAGGACAAGTAAGTAGGTTTGGTGAGCCGCCCGGCTCCAGATGGGAATTCAGCCTGAAAAGGAGAGTGAAGAGGAGAGGGAGGGAGAGGGAGAAAAAGAGAGAGAGACACACACAAGGGGAGCCAGAAACTAGGCCGAGAGGCAAGTCTGAGAAACTGGTCCATCCTTTATTGTTCAGAAGGCTTTTTATACTTTTGATAATACATGGAGATCAATGGTTGACACAAAGTTATGCAGAGTTAGCAGCCCAGACTCATCAAAACCAGGCTTTTCTCTCTGCATACCTAGTTGTATACACAAGTCTTAGGTAATTTACATCATCTTCCAGCCAAAAGGGCCAATTAACATTTTACAGTCCTTTTCTGATAAGGTTTGTCAACCAGGAGGCTTATTTGTGTTGATCTTCCCAAAGTCTGGTGCCACTCTCAGAAAAACACTAAATAAAGTTACATTCTTACATAGCAAAGATACAGCAACTTATAACAAGTAAAAGAAGTGCAGTGATATACAACAAAAGAAAAGTAATTAACTCAAAAGTCTAATGTTGCTAACATCAAAACTACTATATATCTTTTCTATATTCCATATACATTGATTAACATCCTCCCAGGTGCCTAAAAGATAAAGAATATGGAGGCCTGGCAGCAATCATTGAGTCAACAGTGAAAACCCGTCACCAATATGATTTTTAACTCTCTGGAAAAGGCTCTGTATCTTTAAGATGCTTTTAAGCTTTGTGCCTCTCGTGGTTGGGGGGCTGTAAGCAATTCACAAGCTGTAAGAGGTCCAGGGGAACCTGTTAGGCAAGCTAGAGAGCTGTCAGAGGGGGTTTAACCAAAACATCCCTTTCAAATGCAGAAGACTAAAGCCCTGATTTGACTTTTTCCAGAGAATATCAGAAGAGTGGAAAAGCAGAGTACAAAGGCTGGCAGATTTTTGGTTTTAGGGGTACATTCTCAGGAAATTCCAGGGGGAACCCCTGAAGCCTGATCACGTCTTTGTATTTTGTCAGGCTTCCTTCCTCATGACCTTGTCACAGGTGGGATTCCTCATGCTGGCTTCCTACCTACTCCAGTATTATTGCCTGGAGAATTCCATTGACAGAGGAGCCTGGCGGGCTACAGTCCATGGGGCTGCAAAAGTCAAACACGACTGAACGACTAACACAACATTTTAAAGCAATTATACTCCAATAAATAAATAATATATACCATCTGATTTCATTTACACAGTGTTCAAAAACATGCAAAAGTAAACAATAGTTGATCCTTTAACAACACAGTTTTGAACTGCAGGGGTCTACGTATACGTGGATTTTCTTCAACAGTAAACACTATTTACTACATGATTTGTGGTTGCTTAGTTGGCTGAATGTCCAGATACAAAACCATAGATATAGAGGAACCTTGCATATGGAGGACCAATTATGGTATACTTCTATTTTTGACTGCTCAGAGGTCAATGCTGCTAAAGTCCCTTGGTGTTTAACAGTGAACTATATAGTGCTGAGGCTTATGTTCTTAGGTTTTAAATCCTCAGAAGAGAAAGGGTAAGATAATTATGGAAGTCAAAATAGTGATTACCATTTTGAGGAAGAAGAGGGAAGAGGTCTGCTCATGTCAAGGTTTGGAAGTATCAGTGATGTTTAATTTCTGGACTCAGTATTCAATATATAAACTTGATGGTCAGTATATAATCCATTAAGCTATATGATTATATTGTATTCACTTACCTATATATGTTTTCTATTTCACAACAGAAGGACTTAAAAAGAAATATTTTCTGCTTCTTTTGTTTGTTTGTTTGTTGTTTTTGTGCAATTTTACCTAAACAGAGAGAAAGAGATTGACACTGGGTTCTTACTGAGTCCTTTATATGCAAAATCTTTTCCAATTTTATTAATAAGAACCCAGTAAGGGAGTTATAACCTTTCCTGTTGGAGAGGTAGAGAAGCAGTTCAGAGACATCCAAGAGTTTGCCCGAGGCCACAAAACCAGTGTCCATAGACCCAGTGCATGTGTGCTAAGTTGCTTCAGTCATGCCCAACTCTTCAATTTTATTAATAAGAACCCAGTAAGGGAGTTATAACCTTTCCTGTTGGAGAGGTAGAGAAGCAGTTCAGAGACATCCAAGAGTTTGCCCGAGGCCACAAAACCAGTGTCCATAGACCCAGTGCATGTGTGCTAAGTTGCTTCAGTCATGCCCAACTCTGAGACCCTATGGACTATAGCCTGCCAGGCTCCTCTTCCCACTAGCACCACTTGGGAAGTCCAGTTCAGTAACAGAATTCAAATGTCTGACTGAAAGTATATGCTCTTTCTACCCCACCACACTGATTATATACACACTCAGAATAGTTTTATGAATAGAAATGTTCTATTTTCTAACTGGGAGTCTAACTAAACACATGGCAATGGCACCCCACTCCAGTACTCTTGCCTGGAAAATGCCATTGGCAGAGGAGCCTGGTAGGCTGCTCCATGGGGTCGCAAAGAGTCAGGCATGACTGAGCGACTTCACTTTCACTTTCGCTTTCATGCATTGGAGAAGGAGATGGCAACCCACTCAAGTGTTCTCGCCTGAAGAATCTCAGGGACGGGGGAGCCTGGTGGGCTGCTTTCTATGGGATCGCACAGAGTCGGACACGACTGAAGCGACTTAGCAGCAGCAACAGCAGCAGCAAACATCTACAAATATTTTAAATGAAATCTAAGAGACAATTATTTAAAAATATACAGAACTAATTCTGCTCTAAAGCCAGATCATTCTTCTGAATAAATGTGTCATTTACTAGGCTTATTTATGTATTGTCCCTGTTTAGGTGGTAAAAACAATTTTGTGAGTCATTGGCTCATACAAAGTGAGTTCAAGAAGGAAGAACACAAAGCCCAGTTCTCAGTAACAATTCCAAGATTCTTTTTTTAGCTATTGGTCACAGAAATGAAAGAAACAAAAACAGAAGAAAAATGCTGACCTAAAGCAAATTGAGTCCCAGCTACTTTTCCAGCAAAGGTGACTTCATTCAGGATCAGCAGAGAATTGCAATTTGGGGTCTGCAATTATGGCGAGTATGGCCAAGGGCAAGTCCCCAGACAGCAAGGGAAAAACAAAGTTTTTACAGAGAAGAAAAGGAATTTGGAAAGACTATTGTAAACAAAGTTCATGACTCTTCATTGACTGAGTCCTTGTCAGGAAATGAGTCTTTCTTCTTCCTATTGTTGGGCTCTGCTAACATCACAGGGCATGAGAGCACCCCTTTCTGGTCTCCAGACCATTTAACTGAGGTTTCTGTCTATTGATTTTTTTTTTTAATAAAAGGTAATACAATCTTGCACCCTTCTAAGGCTAAGAGAGAATGCACAAGAAGACTTCATTTATTCTATACGTATTTATTGAGTGCTTACTGTCACAATATTTTCTAGGCACTGTAGATACAATGATGAAAAGATACACAAGATGCTGGAGATTATGCTCTATGGAGAGAATGCAAATCAATTCAGTTCAGTCACTCAGTCATGTCCAGCTCTTTGTGACCCCATGAATCATAGCACGCCAGGCCTCCCTGTCCATTACCAACTCCCGGAGTTCACTCAAACTCATGTCTATCAAGTCCGTGATGCCATCCAGCCATCTCATCCTC
>SJYC01132435.1:0-10892 GCA_006408675.1 Madoqua kirkii
AGGATGTTAATCAATGTAAATGGGATATGGAAAAAGATATATAGTAGTTTTGATGTTAGCAACACTAGACTTTTGAGTTAATTACTTTTCTTTTGTTATAAATCACTGTACTCCTTTTACTTGTTATAAGTTGCTGTATCTTTGCTATGTGAGAATGTAACTTTATTTAGTGTTTTTCTGAGAGTGGCACCAGACTTTGGGAAGATCAACACAAATAAGTCTTCTGGTTGACAAACCCTTATCAGAAAAAAGGCTGTAAAATGTTAATTGGCCCTTTTGGCCAAAAGATGATGTAAATTACCTAAGACTTGTGTATACAACTAGGTATGCAGAGAGAAGAGCCTGGTTTTGATAAGAGTCTGGGCTGCTAACGCTGCATAATTTTGTACTACCCATTGATCTCTATGTACAATCAAAAAGGTATAAAAGGCCTTTCTAGACAATAGAGGCCGGGGCAAGTCACTGGACTGGTTTCCCCCGTGTCTCCTCTTTACTCTAATTTCAGGCTGAATTCCCATCTGGGGCATGGAGGCTCACCATGTCTACTTAGTTGTCCTGGCTTCTAAGATACATGAGAGTGGGAGCCCAAGGCGGGGCATTCTCCGATATTCAAAGGGGCACCGGCGGCCTAACATAGCTGGTGCAAGTTCCTTGTCTGGAACTTTATTGGTTTTCCATGTAAACCAAGTTATTGAGAATCTTTTCTCCACTAAATTTTTCTGCTACACTATTTCTTCCTAGTCTAATCTTATATTAATAAATAAGTAAGTTTTCCTTGCCTACGCCGTCCACGCTTCGAATCACCCTGGATCCACCAGGGCTGGACCCCGGCAGGACACGACTGAAGTGACTTAGCAGCAGCAGCAGCAGGGTGATGATCATGCAAATGGAAAGGAAGGATGGGTGGGAGATTTACCCAGACCAAAAAACCAATAGGAACTCATGCCTGCTTATGTATAAAGAAGTGTGAGAAAGGAAAGATCCAAAGATGATGGTGGGATTACACTGGGAATAAATATGGCCTTTGACATTTTGTATTTCATGCACTACAAAACAATGAGGTTAAAATGATGATAAAGCAGTTAGATATTTTTATTCTGAGACTTGCATCAGTATTGGAACCAGGCCTATAACTTTGCTAGAGACCTACTGAAGGTGACAAGTGAAACCATGGAATCTGATTTAAAAAGAGCCCCCTACAGAGGATGGAGATGACGGAAATAAAGGAACTAAAAGATCAAACCCAACATAATCAATACTAAGTGCTAGAAGAAGAAGAGACAATGAAGAAAAGGACAGTCAGGTAATAAGAGAATGGGAATGTGGCATCTAAATGCATGCCGACTACTTTGAAAATATAAACCAAGAAATCGAGTACTTTCAACACAAACAGAAGTTATGTCCCCAGTATTAATATTTCATGCTTCTTTCTAAATTACTACATACAAACAAATTTTTTAGGTACTTCATTATCTCTTGTAGGTCTATGAGATCATGATTAGAGTGGAAATGGGTAGACAGATCTGTACTTTTCTTAAAACAAGAGCTGGTCAAGATTTATCTGCCTGAGGGATTTGGGAAACAAAAGTAAAAATGAAATTTGAGGGATACAGGTAGTCATAGAGTCAAACACCAGTCTTTATGGAGGCGTGGGCTGCCTCCTATTTGATGCACTTAAAGTGGATTTGACTAGACAGTGCATACTTTTTAAACTGGCTGTTGGGAGCCTTGGAAACTCTGGATGGGTCATTATTTTACCAGGTACATTTCATTGCAGACAACAGTCCTAGCCACTGAAAGATTCATCATGCACCCTAAATGTCGGCAGTAAACTTGAGACAGGAATAGAATTGTCAGCCAACTTTGCCACTGGACCATGGGATGCACCTCAGCCTACATCTTCTGCAGAGTGGAACTCCCAGTCAGTCACCTCACTCAGCAGTCTCATAGCATCCCATGCACTTTGTCTTCAGATTGAACGAGGATGATCCTATATGGCTTATTATTCTGTTCACTCACCACATTTGCTTGCCAAGTGCAAACACAACCTGAGTATTCATCCAGCATCATCAATTTCACCACTGCTTCAACATTCCAGTAGTTGACTTGACAGCTGACATAATTTTGACAAAATTAGAAAGTCTTGTGAAATAGGCTTGTCTCATTCCATTTCTGACAGAGATGTTAAAGAATCATCTCCCTGCCCTACATTCTCTTTTCTTTGCAATCTTGATAATACAGTTGAGCAGCAAATGGGTGAGCTTATCTCCCAGTGAAATCTTTCATTTTCCTTTTTTATTAATTTTTATTGGAACATTGCTTTGCAAGGTTGTGTTAGTTTCTGATGTACAGCAAAATAAATCAGTTGTATGTGTGTGTGTGTGGATATATGTGTGTGTATGTATATATATATATATATATATCCCCTCTTTTTTGGATTTCCTTCTCATTCAGGTCCACAGAGGATTGATCAGAATTCCTTATAAGTGTGAAAGTGGCTCAGTCGTGTCTGACTCTTTATGACCCCGTGGACTATACAGTCCATGGAATACTCCAGGCCAGAATACTGGGTGGGTAGCCTTTTTCCCAACCCAGGAATTGAACCGGGGTCTCCTGCATTGCAGGCAGATTCTTTACCAACTGAGCTATCGGGGAAGCCTCTAGAGTTCCCTATGCTGTACAGCATTTTCTCATGAGTTATCTATTTTGTACCAGTAGTGTATGTATGTCAGGCCCAATCTCCCAATTCATCCTACACTCCCACCCTTTGTGTCCATACATTTGTTCTCTATGTCCATGTCTCTAGTTCTGCTCTGAAAATAAGATCACCCATCTACTTTTCTAGATTCCACAAATATATGTTACTATACGGTATTTGTTTTCTCTTTCTTACTTACTTATCTCTGTATGACAGCCTTTACGTTCATCTACATCTCCTTTTTCAATGGACTCTGCCCACATGATTCTTTGATCATTTGGAGAAATAAAGCCCTCACTCTTCAGAAAACCCCTGCTCCGCAGGGCCTCAGCTCAGAAAGCAGTTCATTGGCCATCCTGGTATATTTATAGCCAGCGGGACTCTGGATTGCTCCACATGTTTGTAAAGCCACCAGTGATGGTGATAGTTCATGTGACAGCAATTTTCTGCTGCTAAAAGTTTCCCAGAGACAGAGAGAGAGAATGGTACATATTCCAGGATCTTGGCTGTAATTTTTGCTGTAATATTTGTAATTTTTTTGAGAAATAATAACTGTGGGCTTTGTTCCATAGTTAGATATTCTATAGTTAACATAAATAGTTGGAATTGCAACAGATATTTTCTTTTCCTTTAAAGGGATAATAATTCATATGGCTTTCTCTTAAGTAGATAGATTTTTAACAAGTAACAAAAATCTAAAAATGCTCAGACTTAGGACTGGACAGATATATTCATTCACTTGTTTTAGAATTATATGAGACCAGGATGTGGGAGCGTGTGTTGATCTAAATTTGAAGAAAAGTCTAGAATTTTCCTTTACATAGAGAGCAAACATTCTTTCAGATTGGAACTCATATTCACTTAGTGGGGTGGTGTTGCCATAGGAAGGTGTTATACATGTTTCTTAGATGGGGCAATGTGGATTTAAGGCAGCATTCCATCTGCACATACTCTGTGCAATGACAAGCCTGACTATAGAGGGCCATGTGGACCCAGGATCTGCTAGTATTTACTGTTTCTGCATGAATGTGGTAGAGCTAAAGCCTCTGCTTTCTCCTGCACCTGCTTTTCCCCTTTGGCTTCCTCTCCTCTTCTGTTGCTAGTGTTCAAAAATGCTTCTAAATTAAAGGAAAACACTCCCCACTGATGTCACTCTACCATCTCTCCTTAACAGAATTAATTTCGATTCCTTTCCGTTGAGAACTTGCTTCTTGACTCAGTATTTAGCCCTGCACAGCCTTTTGGAACAGAGCTGTCGTCACTGCTTTGAATCTGTGGCTGTGTGTGGTGTTAGAAATAACAACATTGTATAGATGGGAGAAGTGGGGGACCGAGGGGTGAAGTGACTTGTACCCAAGAACTCACAGCTGCTAAGTGTTAGAAATGAGATTCAAATCTGAGTTGTTTTCGAAGTCTGTAGATTGATCTTTTCATGACACTGCTTCTTTGTTGAATGAATGACTTTTATGCTTTATAAAAAGCGTAAAATTTGGATTGCAGGAAACACCAGCTTGTTACAAGCAAACTGCCATTTTTATTTTCTGCAGGTATTTAGAGTCAATGTTTATTTTCTTTCCCAGTGTTGGATTTATTTGATGGCCTAGAATTGTTAAAGAATCCTCCTGCAATGCAGGAAACTGAGGTTAGATCGCTACATCAAGAAGGTCCCTTGCAGAAGGGAATGGCAACCCACTCTAGTATTCTTACATGGAAATTCCCATGGACAGAGGAACCTGGTGGGGTATAGTCCATGGGGTTGCATAGAATCAGAGAAGAGTGAGAGAAGAACACTTGGACTTTTCAGAATCTCATTATCATTTGCATTTCAGAGAAATTTCTGGGCTTCTTCGTTGTTTGATCAGTATATTGAGAACACAAAATGTTCAAGAAATTGTTGAAGAGGGTGGCCCCTCGTTATAATACAAATATTGTTTCTGTTCTCAAACCTTTGAATGTCTACCTGATTTAAATTCCTTTGTGAATATTTAGGGTGGTATGAAGGAGCATAGTCTGAATTTATGGGGAATTCTGATTTTTCCTATGAACCTCTTTTGTTTTATTATATAGTTGCTATGCTTCAAGCATTGGTGTTTTCCTCTTTGAAAATTGTCCTCTGGTACGAAATACAATTTCAAAGATATTGTTATTTAATGTGTTTGAAAAACAGAGTAAAGCTGATCATTTTTGGTTCATAATGTTGCCATTATGAAAAGTTTCTGAAACATCTTGGGTAAAACAGTAAAATGTCCTTGAAGCTTATGTTTCCTTAAAACCTAAAAAAGTTGGACTAGTTGAGGAATAAAAACCATTTTATTCCTGTGAACTCTATTAAATTATCATTCTTGGAGGTCAAAAACAATTCATTATTGGCCATTCTATACGGCTTAACCTAAGAGGTCAACTTCTTAATGATTTGATATTCAATATTTGTATGTATTTATAGAAAGAAAAAGTAGCAATGTGCAGTCTCTTCTTTTTGCAGAACTTCTCAGAAAAGCTTAAGGCACTAGCCAGATGTTTTAAGTTCTTTTGGAATCAGTTCGCTTGTTTAGGGCATCCTCAGAATCTTGAACTTCTGCAATTTCATAAGAAAATAGCTTTCTAAATGCTTGTCCATGATTCAGTATATGGCCATCACTCTATAATTAGAAACAATATATGAATTCTTAAATATTGCTGCAAAGCATATATTGTTTGCCATAGACTTTCAATTTTTTTATATGTTTTCAAAGGCTTAGTAGTTTTTGGAGTTACTACTAAGCTAGGACTAGACTTAAATTCTTATTTAATAATTTTATTCTGAATTTAATGGCATTCTATTCTTTCTGACATTTAGTAGAAATCCAGATTGCCTCTCTAAGACCAACATAAACAAAAAGTTACTGTGTGGCTATCTGAGCTTCAGCTTTCCCATCTGTAAATCTTTGTTGGTGGATAAGTAGTATAGGAGATTAAGGGGCTTCCCAGGTGGCGCTAGTGGTAAAGAACCCACCTGCCAATGCAGGAGACATGAGAGACAAGAGTTCAATCCCTGGGTCAGGAAGATCCCCTGGAGGTGGGCATGGCAACCCACTCCAGTATTTTTGCCTGGAGAATCCCATGGACGGAGGAGCCTGGTAGGCTATAGTGCGTGAGGTCACAGAGAGTTGGACACGACTGAAGTGACTTAGCGTGCAGGCACATAGGAGATTAAAACTTTCAAGCAAGCAAAGACCTTCCCCCATGGACTTTGCAGTTGATTTTAATATACTCCATGCAGGTTTGTCCCGTTCTGTCTTTGCTTTTGTTGACACACTGACCTCATGTTTCTTTTTGATATGTGTTTGTAATGGTTGGAACCAACTCACTACTGTTTAATAGTCAGGAATTTTGCAGTATGGTTATAAAATCATTGCTGGCTTCAGATTGATCATGATGGAAGTATTGACTCAGAGAAATTGGGAGATAGTATCTATGGTTTTTGTTTTGTTTTGTCAGAGAGCCAATTTACCAGTATACCACCAGCATTCACAAGGTTAGTTACTGAAGAATTCTCAGAAAACTTCTGATTATTGCACATAAGGAGTTAATTAGAAACCCCAAGTCAGACTCTGAAAACTTGTATGCCTCTGAGTTGGCACAGAATAAAGAGAATAACTTGGATAAATACTTACCCAGTAAAATACTTTCAAAACGGAAGCACACCTGCTCAGTTTAGAGAATTGTTTCAGTTTTCCCTTCTCAGCCTTTACAAAGTCAAAGTGAAGTCGCTCCATCGTGTCCATCTCTTTGCGACCCGTGGACTGTAGCCCAGCCAGCTCCTCCGTCCATGGGATTCTCCAGGCAAGAGTACTGGAGTGGGTTGCCATTCCCTCTGCCAGGGGATCTTCCCGACCCAGGGACTGAACCCAGGTCTCCCACATTGCAGGCAGACGCTTTAACCTCTGCACCTCCAGGGAAGCCCGTCGGGGCACTCTGGCCTGTTGTCTGCGTCAGGAGACCAGGGACAAAAGGATCCGAGTCACAGCCGCTGGGTCTGGTCCATTGGCAGGCAAGCTGGCCCCTGAGTCCCCCGAGTGGTCAGGATGTCATATCCCCACCAGAGTCACCATTTGTGGCAGAAAGGAGGACCCCTTCCAGGGCCCGACACTGGGCTCCTGTCTAACACTTGAAAATGAATTGTCTGAGGAGACACGTGGGCTGACAAAGCAGGAGACTGTATTGGAAGGGGCACCCGGTGGAGAGCGGTAGGGTAAGGGGACCCGGGAGAACTGCTCTGCCACGTGGCTCGCGGTCTCAGGTTTTATGGCCTTTACAAGAACATTCCCAGTTGTGCTGGGAGAAGAAATGGCCTCACTGGTCTCACTTTGATAAATAGTATCGTGTTAATTCTCTCCCACTCCCACTGAGGTTATTATTTTCTGGTAGTTTTGTATTACGTGTGTATATTTGTCTGACATTCCCGCTTATGAAACAGCTGAAAACGTGGTGTGTCACACGGCTAGAAGAGGCAGCAAATGGGACTTAAACCCAGGCCCACCTCTTTCAAGGCTGTCTTCTCTCTAAATAGGAGCATTGAATAAGCAGGACCAATGACTTGAGTGTCATCTCCTCTCTTATGCCTTAATACATCTTCCCCCAATTAAGCTAACATGTTCTTGTAGAATGTTTCTGAAACGGAGATTTAGAAAATTAAAATTTTGTATAGTTCATGCAAGTCCATGTCCTCATTTGCAAGATACAGAAATCAAATAGAAAAGTTATTTAATATCTTTGGAGTTCATTCACGTTTTATATATATCTGGAACATTAGAATTTAATCATTTCTACATATTAGCAGGTCTTCACACTCTTTTTACATATCCTCCACTTTCAGACCAATAGTTAAAATATTCATGTGCTTTGAGGTGGAAACAACAAAGTGAAATAATGATTCTATTTTCCTCTCTTAAGATATAAGATTCACGGGCAATAGTACTTAGCCTCATGTTGTCAAATATGTGCAAGGAACAAGGAAGACTTTCAATTAAACAAGTGCCACTGGGCACAAAATTTAAAGGACTGCACTGAAAGGCCCTTGTCATTAATCCTAAAAAAAGAAAATCGTTGTACATAGAATGGTCTGGTGACGTCTGATCACTTGCCTTTCCCAGTAATAGGCAATGGATGTATCACATGATCTTTACCTAATTCACTAACAAAAAAGGAATAAAAGGAGACATAAAAGAAAAAACCAGTAAATCAGCACTGACCTAATTAATGCAAAGTGAATGTTTCTACAGCTGATCTGCAGGAAACTCAGGAGTGAGGAAATACTTTTATTCAAGCCTTTCAATATTTCATGTGAATCATAAAGCTTAGAACAAAAAGAAAAGAGTTTATCCAGAATTTGTGACTAAGATAAATCTCAAGTTTAAAGGTAGAGATGTTTACCAGCAAGGTGGCTATACCATGATAGACAAGACAAATGTTGCCCTCTGCTTGGCTCTTGACAAGTGTATTCTTATTTATTTCAGGGAAGGAAGGAAGAACTAACTTCTCTTTGTTTTATTCTTTCAAACTTCAGTCTCAGTATCTTCAATTTAAAACATTTCTTTAGGGAAATAAAACTAAAAATTAAAAAAAAAAAGCATTGCTTTAGAAAGGAAGCATTTACTGATTTGATCCACATTTAAAGTTTTCTTTTTTATAATTTAATTTTTAAAGTAAAGACAATACATCATAAATGCAGTTAGAAAATTTAAAGTAGAATAACTTAGAAGGCCTTCTGGTTATACTTCCATCATTCTCCTAGACTCCTTCCTTCATCCCCCACAGAAAAAATATGGACTAGTATTACAACTGTATGGAATAAAGATCTATAAGAAAATTGTTGTCCAGTTGCTCATTCATGTCCACCCCTTTGCAACTCCACAGACTGCAGCATTCCTGGTTCCCTGTCTTCACTATCTCCCAGAGTTTGCTCAAACTCATGTCCATTGAGTTGGTGATTCCATACAGCCATCTCATCCTCTGTCATCCCCTTCTCCTCTCACCTTCAGCCTTTCCCTGCATCAGGGTCTTCTCAAATGAGTCAGCTCTTCACTTCAGGTGGCCAAAGAATTGGAGTTTCAGCTTCACATCAGTCCTTCCAATAAATATTCAGAGTTGATTTCCTTTAGGATTGACTAGTTTGATTTCCTTGTTGCCCAAGGGACTCTCAAGAGTCTTCTCCAACAGCACAATTTGAAAGCATCAATTAATTATTCGACGCTCAGCGTTCTTTACGGTCCAACTCTCACATCCATACATGACTACTGGAAAAACCATAGCTTTGACTAGATAGGCCTTTGTCAGCAATGTAATGTCTCTTGCTTTTTAATGTGCTGTTTAGGTTGGTCATAACTTTTCTTCCAAGGAGCAAGCATCTTTTAATTCCATGGCTGCAGTCACCATCCACAGTGATTTTGGAGCCTAAGAAAATAAAGTCTGGCACTATATTTCCATTGTTTCCCCATCTATTTGCCATGAAATGATGAGACCAGATTCCATGATCTTCATTTTTTGAATGTTGAGTTTTAAGCCAGCTTTTTCACTCTCCTCTTTGACCTTCATCAAGAGGCCCCTTATTTCTTCTTTACTTTCTACCATAAGGGTTGTGTCATTTGCATATCTGTAGTTATTGATATGTCTCCCAATCTTAATTTCAGTTTGTGCTGTTTTGAAGGATAAAATAGATTCTATTTAGGTCCTTGCCGAATGTAGTTTCTGTTTATAATAAGCAAGATCCACATATGTAGGTGTATTTCTCTATTTTATAACATATATAAAATTTCTTTAATTAAATTCCTCTCTAGAGGTTTTAGTAGGTATATGCAGTGAATGGCAGTTAGCTAAAAATTTGAAGTCAGATGATGGGTACATTGAGGTTTGTTATGCTATTCTATTTTATTTCTTTGTGGTACAGTTATTTTTTGTAATATCTTTATTGAGATATAATTCACATACTATAGAATTCATGTATTTACAGTTAAAGCCATCACCACAGCTAGTTGTATTATTTTATCACTCCTCAAAAAATATCTGTACAGTGTAGCAGTTACCCCTCATTTTCCTCTCACATTGTTCTTGCACCAGCCAAAGGCAATGTCTAGTCTCCTGCCTCTAAACTTTCCATTTTGCATATTTTGTATAAAGGAAGCTATACACTGTGTCATCTTTTGAGAGTGACTTCTCTCAATGAGCATAATATTTTCAGGATTCATCCATGTTGTAACAACACGTATCAGTACTTCTTTTCAAGGTCAAATAATATTCTGTTGAATGAACTTGCCATGTTTTATTCATTCATCAAAGTATTTGAATTACATCCACTCTTTTTTGCTGTTACAAATAATGCTGTTATAAGTATTTGTGTACAACTTTTTTGTGTGAATATATATGATCACTTCTCTTTGAGAATAGGCAGAAATTGCTTGGTCATATTTAGTTGTATTTTTAGTCTTTTGAGGAACTGAGTGACTATTTTTCAAAGCAGTTATACAAGTTTACGTTCTTATCAGCAGTGTATGAAAGTTCTGATTTCTCCACATCCTTACCAGTGCTGTTACTGTCTTTTGATTAAAGCTATCCTGGTAAATATGATTTGGCATCTCATGCTATTCTTAATTTGTTATTTGAATATTTTTATAATGAAGAGTTTCAAAACAGAAATAATATCAGTCATCAGTACAAATATTTCATTTTTACCAGAAATCATTGTGAAAAAGTTAATCTAACTCATGCTTCGGTTAATTTTGTGAGGTCCTAAATTCTTAAAAAAAAATGTTGTAATAATATGAAACTGTAGCATGTACATTTTTTTAATTTAGAAGAGTTATTGGTTCTAATAATAATACCTAATTTACTATTAAGTCTTCTCAGAATACTAAAATACAAACATGTAATAGTTTGTATAGCAGCATGTTTGGAACTATGACCTAGTTTTAAGTTATTTTAGCTAAAAAATAATTTTTTCTCTTTAAAAAAATTGTGATTGAAACTATTATTTAGGTTCATATCGTACCTAAAGAAGAGAATTTAATATCTCTTATGAAAATGACTTTTGACTAGACTGTCATATCAGTGATAAAAGATCAGAAGACGTTTCCTTTTCTAAAACATGCATATTTATAAGGCAGATTAGAAATGGGGCTATTTGTTATCTAGGACTTTCCTTCTCATGCCTTTTATTCTG